>CAJHQP010004296.1:0-57084 GCA_905132765.1 Moricandia arvensis | reverse complement strand
GTTATAAGGGTTGATGTCAGATTATTAGAAATGAGGATATAATACACTGAAGGGTGGGTATGATTCCTGTGTTGACATGAAGAAATCATGGATCCCTAAAACATGGTTCCCAAAATTATGGACCTTGTTTATGGGAGCTCATGAATTCATGGATCCTTAAAACATGGTTCCCAAAATCATGGACCTTGTTTATGGGAGTTCATGAATTCATGGACCTTGTTTATGGAAGATGTCTTTTGTATTCTCTATATATTACAATGTATTTGCAAAGAAATGAATCAAGGAAATAAGTTTCTCTCCTTCTTATTCTTATTTGTTCTTGAGTGTTCATACTCTTTCTCTTCATAAATCATCAATTCTAACATGGTATCAGAGCTTTAAGCTCCTACTTCATTCCGCAAACCTTTTCTATATTTCTCTTTTCATTCAGCAAAACTTTTATGTTATTCTCATTCCGCAAATCATAAAAATGGAGAAGAAAAACATAATTTCCGTGACCCTTGAGGGTCCTAATTATCTATCATGGTCAAGAGTGGCCAGAATCACCTTGGGATGTCATGGACTTTGGGACAGCCATATCATGAAGGCTGGAACTTCAAAGAGGATGGCTGAAGAAGATAGATACGTGAACAACCACAACCAATGGGTTCAAGAAGACCAGCAAGCTCTGGCTCTCATCTGTAACTCCTTGTCAAAACCAATCATGAAGATCAATTCTCACATCAAAACCGCCAAGAGACTTTGGGAGAGTCTTCAAACCGCTTATGGGTGTTTATGGGAGAGTCTCCAAACCATCTATGAGAACGACCGATTCCTCAGCTTTCTCCTACACCTAGACTCATCATTCAACACACTGATACATAATTTCTTTACTGGAAGAAAGATTCCATGCCTAGATGATGGTGATCCTCTCAAAAGCCAGCCGGATAAATGTAAACCCAAGGAGCAGCAAGCAATTCAAGGGAGAACCATGTATTCTGCTCACATGAGTGATTCAACTGAAGACATGTGGAGAAATCAAGCTGGTACGACCTCATCTGATGGTTTTGTGACCAGAAAAGACGCCAATTCCTTTATCTGGAGCACTGTCTTGGCTCTCATTGCTTCCAAGAAGGCTGGTACACATTCTCTTGACTCTAAACCTATCATAATAGATTCAGGAGCAAGCCATCACATGATTTGTGATAGGAACTTGATTAGTAATATCCAGCCTGTCGTAGGGAATGTAGTCATAGCAAATGGTGATAAGGTGAAAATAGAAGGGATAGGGAACCTTAGAGTGTTTGATAAGGAATCTACTGCCTTGTATATACCTGGATTTTCATCTAACTTGTTATCAGTAAGAAGGGCTACGGTTGATTTGGGCTGCCAAGTTGTGTTCAGACCAGATGAAGTTGAGTTTCAAGACCTGAAGACAGGAAAGATCATTGGAAAAGGGCACAGCCATCAGCAGATGTATCATCTTGAGAGGAATATGGTGCCGGAATCATCTATGCCTCATTGCCTGGCTAGCACCGTTAATGGCGCTGAGAAACACAATATGGCATGCCAGATTGGGACATCCCCATACAAGAGCTCTAAACCTGATATTCCCGGGAGTGGTGTCTAAGAATGAAGAATGTGAAGCCTGCATATTGGGGAAGCATTGTAGGACAGTCTTTCCACGGTCTGGCACCACCTATGAGAGATGCTTCGACTTGGTTCACTCTGATGTATGGACGGCTCCATGTGTGTCAAGGGAGAATCACAAATACTTTGTCACCTTCATTGATGAAAAATCCAAATACACCTGGTTGACACTGATTCAGTCCAAGGATAGGGTGCTAGACGCCTTCAAGAATTTCCAAGCTCATGTCTCCAACCACTTCAATGCCAAGCTGAAGATCCTCAGATCAGACAATGGTGGAGAATACACAAGTCATGCATTCAAACAGTACCTGGCTCAACATGGAATTATTCATCAAACAAGCTGTCCATATACTCCTCAACAAAACGGAGTTGCTGAAAGGAAGAACAGACACCTGATGGAGGTAGCCAGATCAATGATGTTCCACACCAACGTTCCAAAAAGATTCTGGAGTGATGCGGTGGTGGCTGCTACTTATCTGATCAATAGGACTCCAACTCAAGTCCTCAAAGATCTATCACCGTTTGAAGTCCTTAACCAGACCAAGCCGGCTTTGGACCACTTACGGGTGTTTGGATGTCTCTGCTTTGTGCTGATACCAGGGGAGCAGAGAAACAAACTGGATGCCAGGAGCACAAAAGCGATGTTCATTGGCTACTCTCCAACACAAAAGGGGTATAAGTGCTATGATCCAGTAGCCGGAAAAGTTTTAATATCAAGGGATGTGAAGTTTGTGGAAACAAAGGGATATTATGAGGAGAAGAATTGGGATGATCTGAGGGACTTACCACAATCAGAAAGAGCCACAAACCTCAGAATCATTTTGGAGAACTTCGGCATTGACATGTCTCCAGCAACTCAAGAAACAAGAAGGAATATCCCTGAAGCTACTGCACCTGTTCCAGAAGCTGTAGTTGAAGAAGATGTGATTAATGAAAATGAAGAAATTGCCCATCCTGACCCTGAAGGGGGGAATCAACAAGAAGCTCATGATCAGGATGAGACCAAATCAGAATCAGTTCCTGAGACTCAAGATCAAGTTCCAGAAGAAACAAATGAGGCAGCACCTGATCAGATACAGCCCTTACGAAGGAGCACAAGAATCAGGAAACCTAAAGTCTACTTCAATGCTAAAGCTGTGGCACATCCAGTGAGTGCAGTATGCTCGCTTGCTCAATATCCAGAAGAACATCAAGTCTTCATTGGAGAATTGGATCAAGAGTACATCCCAAACACCTATGAAGAGGCAATGCAAGACAAAGAATGGAGAGAGTCTGTTGAAGAAGAGATCAATGCCATGATCAAGAACAACACCTGGTATGAGACTGAGCTTCCAAGAGGAAAGAAAGCCGTGACCAGCAGACTCTTGCATACCATCAAGTATCTTGCAAATGGAAAGCCAGAAAGGAAGAAAACCAGACTGGTAGCAAGAGGATACACACAAGTGTATGGAGAAGATTATCTAGACACGTTTGCACCAGTGGCGAAGCTTCATACAATCCGGATACTCATCTCATTGGCAGTGAACCTAGAGTGGGATCTTTGGCAAATGGATGTAAAGAATGCTTTTCTACAAGGTGAACTAGAAGATGAAGTGTACATGAGACCACCTCCGGGAATGGAAGAGATGGTAAAGCCAGGAAATGTCCTCAGACTCAGAAAGGCGATCTATGGCTTGATGCAATCACCAAGAGCTTGGTACCACAAACTAAGCACTACATTGAATGGAAGAGGATTTGTGAAGTCTCAAGCGGATCACACACTCTTCACTCTCACCAGCAAGTCCGAGATTATTGTGATCCTAGTCTATGTGGACGACATCATCATTACTGGTAGTGACAAGGAGGGGATCAGTGCCACCAAGACATTCCTCAAGACCGCATTTGACATCAAGGATCTAGGTGAACTGAAGTACTTCCTCGGGATTGAGATGTGCAGATCAAAGAAGGGGTTGTTCATGTCCCAAAGAAAATATACTTTGGATATTCTAAAGGAGGCAGGAGATCTTGGAAGAAGACAAGCCAAGACACCACTTGAAGAGGGCTACAAGACACTGCGAGAGGGAGAGTATGAAGATACTCCATTTGAAGATGTCAAGCAATATAGGAGAATTGTTGGGAAGCTGATCTATCTAACCATTACCCGGCCAGATGTTTGTTTTGCAGTAAATCAGGTTAGCCAGCACATACAAAATCCCAAGGTTCATCACTGGAACATGGTGGAGAGAATCCTAAGATACTTAAGGGAGGCTCCGGGTCAAGGCGTATGGATGGCTTGCAACAGAAACACTGAGGTTGTTGGATACTGTGATGCAGATTGGGCTGGAGACAGAACAGACAGAAGATCAACTACCGGCTATTGCACATTCATTGGAGGAAATTTGGTTACATGGAAAAGTAAGAAGCAGAAGGTTGTGTCTTGCTCAAGTGCAGAAGCAGAGTACAGATCAATGAGGAAATTAACCAGTGAACTCATCTGGATAAAGAGTCTTCTAGGCGACTTGGGGATTGAGATCACCAACCCCATGACCATGCATTGTGACAACCAAGCCGCAATACACATTGCGTCCAATTCAGTCTTCCATGAGAGGACAAAACACATAGAAGTAGACTGCCACAAGGTAAGACAAGCAGTAGAGCAGCAAGTGATCCTCCCATGCTACACAAGGAGTGAAGATCAACTGGCGGACATCTTCACCAAGGCGGCCAGCAGCAAAGTTTGTGAGTCCATTCTTCCAAGACTAGGACTCATAAACCTTCCATGTCAGTGATCCCCTCACCATGGAGTGTTCTACTCTTTTTCCTTTGCTTGGTTTTTATCCCAAGTGGTTTTTTCCAAGTAAAGGTTTTAATGAGGGAATACTTCATGGCTTTCCAAGCTTGACTTGTTCCATATGGTCAAGCTTGAGGGGGAGTGTTGACATGAAGAAATCATGGATCCCTAAAACATGGTTCCCAAAATTATGGACCTTGTTTATGGGAGCTCATGAATTCATGGATCCTTAAAACATGGTTCCCAAAATCATGGACCTTGTTTATGGGAGTTCATGAATTCATGGACCTTGTTTATGGAAGATGTCTTTTGTATTCTCTATATATTACAATGTATTTGCAAAGAAATGAATCAAGGAAATAAGTTTCTCTCCTTCTTATTCTTATTTGTTCTTGAGTGTTCATACTCTTTCTCTTCATAAATCATCAATTCTAACATCCTGCCATGTGGCCAGGCTTGTGTCTCATCAAAACTGAAACAAGAGAACAAGAAAGTCGACACATATACCGTATAATAAAGTTGAAAGGGGACAAAACATCTTTATTGTCGTTTCTTGTAAATCAATTTGTAGCCACGTACATACTCTAATGCCCAGTTCTCCAATCAACCTTTGTTGGATCCATGGATTATCTGATACTATTGCTTATATGTTTCTTAAGAAATATCTTCAAAAACCATATGGTATAGAACAATGATGTATCCTTGAAATGCAGACAGCCATTGGCGGTGGAGGAGAGTTCTCTGTTTTATTCTACTCAAACTACTTCATCTTTGCTATGTAAACTCTCAAACATCGTTGATCTGGACTGGTCCATGGACTAACATTTTTAGCTAGAAATTATTGTTATCTATACAATGATGGAAGTACATGCCACATCATACGACTTGTTGGTTGTTGTAGTTATTTATGTGAATAAGGACCAGAAACTGCATACCATCATCATTATTGTCATTTAATTTCTTAGGTAAAAATCATCCCATCATGCAATAAAGTTTCTAGTGAAAACTTTACAATTATTATTTTTGACTATATAAATGTTATACACTGGACAAGAGACTTACTATTTCCCTGCCCGAGATCATATGCTAAACTTTGATTCATGGGAAGAGACAGCTGAGCTAGGATAACTACCACCTCCCCTTGATGCTCACTTGGTTACTTTTTATATCTCTGATATTCTTAAAGATCGTCGACCATCATCATGTGAATAAACAAGTGACATTGGAACTTGCAGGTAATTTCTGTCATGTCTATGTGGACTCGTGAACAACCTGCATTTGCTGCTAATATGTGGAACGAGGCACTCAATAAACGGCTCAGTATCAGTAAAATAGAAAAAATTACAAAAAAAAAAAACGGCTTGGTACTGAGGTATGTTATCTATATTCCTCTTCTTTTTGTAACCATTTCTCTTGCTTTAGTAAGTTAATGTTTTACAGGAGCTTACTTTTCAGTGTCAAGTCTTTCACCTTTCTGTTCCATCTATAGTCTTGAGATTTTTTTAATTCAGATCAGAGATGCGTACACTATATGATAATATGAGGATGTTTGAAGATAATCAGACTGGGCTACCTCGTTGGTCATAACACCATTGGCCCTTATCCAAACATGAACGAGAACTGCCCTTCTTTGCCTCTTTTAAGTGTTAGGAAAAATTATTCAACCTGTTTGTTTATCTGTATCTCTGTTTGTGTTTTTGTCTACTTTATGTTCATCTGTTTATTAAGCTTCACCCTTTTAGTTATATTGTTTAAAGATTTGTACCTAACAAATTAAACATCTAATGATGTTTAATTTCAATGGGGTTCTGTCTCGTGTTTAGCTCTTGTTTGATGTGCAAAGTTTAGAAGTAAAGAGTGATAGTGAAGGATAGTGCATTAAAGAGTATAATCAAAACCTTGAAACTAAATGCATAGAGAAAGAAGAGAATCTATAAAGAACTGATGAATAGAAAATGAAATTACAAATAATTGTCGCAGAGTCTAAAACCATAAGAGATAACCCTCAAAACCAGAAGCAAATCCACTAGATTTATTCAAGGAAGGATTCTTGGAGGGAGTTTTAAGCTTCTTCCTTTGGTTTCTTGACAAGCAAGTTTGAGAGGCCTTTGCTCAATGCAGATGAGGAGATCAAGGAAGCTCTAAGCATGCTAATGAGCTGCAAGACACGTTGAAGGAAAAAAACAGTTATAACTGAGGAAAGATGGATATACCAAAGAACAAAAAAGAAGTATAAGAAAGTTACTACTATTATAAGCATTATGCATACCTCTGCTTTGGAAATGATAATCTGGTACCTCTCAATATCACTGATATCTACCTGTATCTTTGTTAATAAGACAATGGTTGAAGATTTAACCATCTGTGTTATAGTAAGATCATTTGACACGATGGACTATGCATTTTTCTTCATAAGCCCAGTCCTATATCCTGATGAAGTTCCAGACTTGTTTTCGGATTATTTGGATACAGACTCACAATATAACCCAGTCCTATTAGCATTTGCATGTTCAATGAATCTTCTTAAGAGATTATAACCCTTTGGATTCCTAGTCGACCTTTATTAGAGATATATTGGGCCGGAAGATATGTATCTTACGGACCAAGATTATGAAGCCCATGAAACCCATGAAGACCCGAAGAATAAATGGAAAGACTTGAAGAGCAAGTCGACTCAAGATATTCTTAGCATATTTACATTAAGTGTTTAAGAAAGTTAGCATTATCTAGTGTTAACATTATGTTAATGTTACCACTATATATATGCATCTTGTATTCTCATATCAATCACAACACAATAATATATCTATTTTATTCTATTTTTACATGGTATCAGAGCATTCGGTTCTAGAGGATCTAGTTTAAAAACTTCCGCATATAAAAAAAAAAAGTGTTCTGGTTCTCGTGATCGTCATGGTGGCTACAATAATTGGAGAAGAGGAAGAGGGGTCTAACGTCGATGATGAAGATGACTTGGTAACATGGGTATGAGTCGTTGGGGTTTTATAGTTTAACGTTAAAGTTATGGTTTTTTGGTTTTTATTCCAAGTTTATAGTTTAGTTGAGTGCATGGGTGTTTTCTTAATAGCGTTTATAGGTTTGGTTTAAAATTATGAGTTTTAGTTATGATGAGTGCATGATACGAGAGATCTAATGGTGTTTAAACGGTAGTGGGTTTCACATGGATTATTTTTATCTAAGGTTTTCTATAGTTTAGAATTTCTTAGGATGTTCGTTTATTCCATAGTTTGGAATTTTTTTGGTTAAAGTTTAACCATTACGGGGGAGTTCTAGTAAAACGCTTCAGTTTTAGGTCAAGTCTCAAGTTATTTAGTCCGGGTTATGGACTGTCCAAGTCAAGGACGATTGTTTGTGGAGCTGCAGTCGCGCCCACGGGATGTATTCCCTGTCAAGACCAAAGAAGAGCTGAAGTTTCGATCCCTCCTTCTCAATGTTGAAGTTTTACCCGAAGCAGTTTATCAATTTGTTTTCCTCGATATAGTGTCCACGACATATGTGGTCTGCTTTGTGATTGCAGATTTGCGTGTTGCATCCCACATTTGTCGTGCGGGGGAGTATTAGAGATATATTGGGCCGGAAGATATGTATCTTACGGACCAAGATTATGAAGCCCATGAAACCCATGAAGACCCGAAGAATAAATGGAAAGACTTGAAGAGCAAGTCGACTCAAGATATTCTTAGCATATTTACATTAAGTGTTTAAGAAAGTTAGCATTATCTAGTGTTAACATTATGTTAATGTTACCACTATATATATTGGTAGAATAGAATATAATAGAATAGATATATTATTGTGTTGTGATTGATATGAGAATACAAGATGCATATATATAGTGGTAACATTAACATAATGTTAACACTAGATAATGCTAACTTTCTTAAACACTTAATGTAAATATGCTAAGAATATCTTGAGTCGACTTGCTCTTCAAGTCTTTCCATTTATTCTTCGGGTCTTCATGGGTTTCATGGGCTTCATAATCTTGGTCCGTAAGATACATATCTTCCGGCCCAATATATCTCTAATAACCTTATTCCAATTAAAAGATAATGTCTGACATTTGCCATTACCTGGTTATAACACCCTTCAACCGTATGCGACTATATATGAACCAGACCTATGAGAGAGGAATAGTAATCGACCTATTTGGTTGAATTATTATAAAGCTTTACCATTTTAGTTATAGGAATGGAAACCTCGTTTGAGAACAATTTTTTTATGTGAATAGATGATGTTGAATTTTTCGTCTTTAATCAATGATTTGTTTCAATAAATACGAGAGTTCGCCCCAAATATTTTTTCCATGTCCTGATAACTGAGGCGCCGCATCAACCATTTCACTCCGACCCCGGTAAAGCCACGGCTTGCCGGCGTCGGGTGCTGCAACCTCCACGTCATCCTCTCTCTTTTCGTATCAACTCAAGTTCAAGATCTCGCCTTCCGTTTGCTGCTCGTATGACCCGTTCTTGGTCGAAGATGTCTTCGATTTCGCGTTTCTCCGGGGGCTCCCGGCTACAGTTTCCACTCGCCACCTCTGCTCCACGTCATCAACATTGTACATCTGCTTGTCCGGTTCCGTTAGGAGTCAGATCTATAAGGTTTCCTCTCCTCCTTACGGCGTTTCCTCAGCTAGAAAGCTCCCTCCAATATCCGCCTTCCATACCGCCGAAAGTCCAACTTCAAGCCTCAGCTTCCGACGTCTGTAAATCCGGTGTCAGTGGGGCTCCACATTTAACTCGGGTGCTAGATCTGGAATCTTACCGTTTGTCTTGTATGTGCTCGACTTGTGTCTCCTCCATCACTACTTTCGCTGGCCTTCCTACACCGTTCACCCCTCTATCATCATCAACTCCGTTGTGTTGTTTAAACGGCACCTCTTCCTTGCTCAGCCGCCATTCGTCGCAGTTCATCAGATTCTTTGACGGACGAAGGCCGAGTCCTTCTGTTCTTGAGATGGGCCACTTTCATTTTTCAGTGGGTTTTCCAAACCCAATAAGACTCCAAGGTCCCCATCTCATCCTAGCAGTTTCACATCCTACTTTGATGTGGGGTGGGTTGATCTCTTTAACTAGTTGGTGGTTTCACCAGAGATTTTATCGAGAGAGAGTTACATATAAAATTTCATCTCTCTTGTTCGAAAAGTAGCCTATCTTATTATTTACAGGTGGTTTCATCTGGACCATCATTATCATCATTTGTCTCCTTTTTAAGAAGTGTTTTTCCTCTACATTTGTGGAGGTAGTTGTCCATATCTATAACCATCTTGCTATTTTGTGGAGCGGTCTGTTTGGGTCTGAAGATGCAGTGAGATTCGTCTTGGCGAATTTCCGATGTGCGAATTGGATGTCAACATCACAATTTAAAGTGACTATTTTTGAGCTGACCGACCATGTCGTGAAGGCTTCATTGACGCATTCAAGCACTGTTTTGAATTTGATGTCATCTCCTTCTTTTGACATATCTCTTTTATCTTATGTTGTTGTAATTTATGATTTCAATTAAAGAGGATAGACAATTCCCTTTATCATTTGTAATCAAACAAGTTCAAGTTAATGAAAAAAATTGTGTTAAAAAAAATTAATGATTTGTTTTAGGGCAAATCTCTCAAATAACATCTTTTGAAGTTTTTGTCATAAAAATAAACTTCAAAAACAAAAATGACCAAACTAGACCTTTTTATTTTTTAAAAATTAATATTTTTTATTTAATTTTTCAATTTTAAACCTCACCCCCAAAACCCCACCCCATAACTCTAAACCCTAAGTATAGATTAGTTAACCCAAGGGGTATAAACGTATATTTATCCCCAAAATCTCACTCCAAAAAGGTTATTTTTGTCATTTTTTCTCTTAAAGTTTATTTTTGTAACAAATTTTTTTTAAAATCTATCTTAGGGTATTTCTCTTTGTTTTATCTGGTGGGACGGCAAAATTGTTTGAATTTGTTGATATATGGGTCGTTTTTTTTTTCTTTTTTTTTTTTGATTAACCAGGTGTTGAGCTTACGTCTCACCACCTAGGTCTGGCGCCAGCCTTTAACTGTACCGTTTAGGGTCCTGGGCACGCCTCCCCCTCCCCGCGAGTCGAACAACTGACCTCCCAGTTTAAACTTCTCAGCTCGGGTCAAGTATCACTGGACTACGAAGTCCTGGATATGGGTCGTTGTTCCTATTAGAGAGTACACAATAGTTAAATAGTCATAAGGCATAACCGAATAAAGATGCTATAGTTACAGTATTTTATCCAGTCAACAAAGCCATACTGGATAACATGTTTGATTGGTAGTATAGGTTGAGGTAGTTGCTGACCTCTTATTTGTTTATCAATCCAGCATGCTGTTTAAATAGATGCTTTAAGCCTGCCGTGCCAACTTATAAGTTGAAAAGAGATAGCAAACTGCTTGCAAAACATATGTTTAGTGTCTGTTTGTTACTCATCATAATCATTGTTTTATAAAAGCATACGGTTTAACTGTATGATATGGATGATTTATTGACATATTATTGTATGATCTGAAACCGATAAATCATATGTTGTTTACAACTTATCGAATGTAAAAGATCGTATCAGCAGACTTAAGGTGACTTTAGTTAAACGTGTCAGACAAAGATTCGCTGATGACTTTTCCGACCAAATAAACTTCCACTTGAACCTTAAAACTAAACTAAAAAATTAGTTCAACCCCTTTGTTGGACTATGCCACCTTGACTTTTCCCGCAAACCGGTTATCTACCATCGTTTGACCTATATTTAACCGGGTCAAATCCCACCAACCGGACCAAAGTCTTTCTGGGGCACGAGTCTTCTCTCTTGATGACCTATGAACGTGGCTAAGACAAATAGATGTTTTCATCTGAATCATTCACCATTTCTTAAAAATAAAAAATATTAAAGATGAGAATTTTTGTATACACGCAAACGATTCTCAACGACCCCTCACCCGCCACGCAGTAGCTGACCTCAAACTCTCTCAATTTATCTTAATATAAAAACTATCTTCAAACGGCATTACCTGTTTTTAGACGTTACCCTCTCAAAATTCTCTCCTAAAATCCTAAATATTACCTCACCATTTTATTTTTTCCCCTCTTTGTCTTCGGCTTACCTCTAATCCGAAAACCACCATGAGGTTTTGCGTTCTAGGGTTATTATCATTCATCCTAATCGTTTCTCCTGTCTCCGCCTGGTTCTTCCCCAACTCCACAGCCATTCCACCCTCTCTACGCAACACCACACGCGTTTTCTGGAACGCTTTCTCCAACTTCACCGGCTGCCACCACGGCCAAAACGTGGACGGTCTCTTCCGCATCAAGAAATACTTCCAACGTTTTGGTTACATCCCCGAAACATACAACGGCAACTTCACCGATGATTTCGATGACATCCTCAAATCCGCCGTGGAACTATACCAAAAGAACTTCCGGCTTAACGTCACCGGAGAGCTAGACGCGTTAACCATCAAACACATCGTGATTCCCCGTTGCGGAAACCCCGACGTGGTCAACGGTACGTCGGTCATGCACAACGGGAGAAGAAAGACCTTTGAGGTCAACTTCTCCCCGGGAGGGCGTGTACCGCGTTTGCACACGGTCAAACACTACACGCTCTTCCCAGGGGAGCCACGGTGGCCTAGAGACCGCCGTGACTTGACCTACGCGTTCGACCCGCGAAACCCCTTAACCGATGAGGTCAAGAGCGTGTTCGCACGCGCGTTCGGACGGTGGGCGGAGGTGACGGCGTTAAACTTCACCAACATCGAGTCTTTCACCACGTCAGACATCACGATAGGTTTCTACACCGGAGATCACGGCGACGGGGAGCCTTTTGACGGCGTGTTGGGCACGTTAGCTCACGCTTTCTCGCCTCCGAGCGGGAAGTTTCACCTAGACGCAGACGAGAACTGGGTTGTCTCCGGAGACCTCGACAGTTTCCTCTCCGTTACGGCGGCGGTTGATCTTGAGTCGGTGGCGGTTCACGAGATAGGTCATCTTCTTGGTTTAGGACATTCCTCGGTGGAGGAGTCGATCATGTATCCGACCATAACGACGGGGAAACGTAAAGTTGACTTGACGAATGATGACGTGGAAGGGATACAGTACTTGTACGGTGCGAACCCTAATTTCAACGGCACATCGCCACCGTCCACTACTACCACTCCTCAACGAGATACTGGTAGCTTTGGTGCAGCCTGGAGAATCGACGGTTCATCGAGGTTGAGGATGTTCAGTCTCTTGTTGTCAACCGGTGGATTGTTCTTGTGGTTGTTACCGTAGATGAATTTTATTTACTCGATTTTATTTAGTTTGAGTTGACATCAAATCTTAATTCTTTGTTTATTGAAGAATGGGGATTTACACACGTATTCATACATTGGTTTCTTTTTCACATATACTTTCTGTATATAAAATTGCTTCAGATAAAATACAGGCTAGCAATGTTGATTTTTATGTGTTAAACATTGTTTGTTATAGACTTTGGTGATTTGTATTCGTCATATACTAAAATCACGTTGAATGCACTAAGACATTGGCCTCTCTTTAGTTTTTTTTTCAAATGGTTATTTGAAGCAGTTCGTGTTCATAATAAGATTTTCAAAATTAATCATAGGATATGCAGGTAATTTGCAATGTAAATGAATAGTTTCTAGTTTCTTCATTTTGTCGGCGATTTGTATCATGTTTTAGGATGAATGATCACATTGACAAGGGAAAATGAAAATGATGGCCACACACCACAACATGTTTCAAAAAGACTCACATCTTCAAAATGAGACGGTATCTAGTCTTTCTACCTCATGTCTTAATTCATTTTTGTACAGATGATGGGGATGTTGCCGAAGAACAAACCAAACTCAAAAGGTATTAAAACGAAAACTAAAAACTGCATAATCAGTACTAAAATTTCTATTATCTAAAATATTCGATCCAACCCCGATCATGATCGATATCCGAATGCCTAGGCATAGAAATATATACCTATATAGTTTCTGACATTCTGTCAACAAGTTTTCACATATACTCCTGCATATAAAATGATTCAGATGAAACAACTTCCGAACGACGTATGATTTTCGTGTTATACATTCTTTGCCTCCTTGTTTTTATCATAAAATTTGACAATTAGTAATTAATTACATATTAGGAGTACGTCGAAATCAGTATGCCATCAGGCCTTGTTTTTGTTTATTATCCTTCGTTTGGCAACTGACATCGACCATTACTGAAATCCAAAACACCCAATTGTTCTTCTTGATTCCCTCGTTACGACTTAAATAAAATATATCACATTGAAAACCTTTTTTGTTTGTACGTTCTATTAGTTATTTTAAGCGATTAGAAGTTCATACAATTGCAATGTATGATTTTTAGTTTTTTCAAATGTTTATGTATCGTAGTTGCGTATACGTTAATAGGTAAATTAAAATCATTATACGCATTTGTTAGCTACTATTCGGTCATGTGTTTAGGATAATTTATCTCATTGATAATTAGTTCACAATTCATGTCCCTTATATCATCCATTAAACCTAGCTCATGATTAAGTAATGATTTGTGTCGTTTCCACAAAAAATGATGAATTATTGTGGAAGCCTCGTTTAGTTAATGTTTCAATGTGTCCATCTAAAAAAGTTAGGAATCGAAACCCAAAATTAAATTGTATTATCAATTATGCAAATTAATACAAAAATATAGGAGTTTTTAATATCTATCTATATATCTTATTATATAAAGTACACATTGTTTCACTTCTGGTTGAGACACGTAACTAAATAGAAGGATGAAAGAAGTACACGTGTCTTTCTCTTTACGAGATGGTTCTTTGATTTTTCGTTTCTTAATTTACAGGCTTTACTTAGAATTTTTGGCCTTTGATCTTTTTCTTGGACTGTTAAAATTATAATACCTGGCTCGCTTCTACTATTAATTTCTTCTAGAATTGGAGCCGACGATGATTAAAGTTCATCCTTCATCATGTTCTTCGAGTCTCATTCATGTCCGTCAACGAGTCTCAAGAGAGTCGAGACAATTCGTGGAGTATCGAGACTATTCGTGTTGACGATACACTGGATCAAATGTCTTGGTGTCGTTTCGTCTCCGTTTCATTAATGTCATTTGTAACTCCTTCGATCCACTGCAAGTCTTCAACCAGGATTTCTCCTTCAATGCCTCTTGCCTCCCTTCAAGGCGATGCATCTACAGGTATAAAAAGGTTAGACTTCATACCTTAATCATCATTCTCACAGATCCAGATAACATTTGGATTTACTAAATTAATTGATACTAAATTTTGTTTTGTGGAAGACGACTGAAATGATTATTTTATCTCCGCATGAATCTTTTCCTTTCATATGATTTGACCGATGATGTTTTTTTCAGTTAGACGAACGTTACATTGCTTTCCACGATGAAGAGAGTGAGGAGTTCACCACTTCCTCGCATTCAATAGCCATCCCATTTTCCATGGTAACGGAAGAATTCTTCACCTATAAATAACGTTGTCCGCTTCGATGAAACTCATCAATCACACCAAATAATTCCCTACATTTTATGAGAAGCTTAGAAACCATGGATAGCCATCTCTCCGATACTTTTTTTCTTTGAAAGCCGGCTGATTTCCACAACCACGACGACCTACTTACATTGGCAAACACCAACGCCCCCTATCCGGTTTGTTTCTTATCCTTTGTAGCTACAGATTCTCATTCAAACATCCCCACTCTGTTTTCATGATCTACTCTTAATTATTTTATGAATTATTGGTGAGTTAAGCGCAATCAGGAGCACATTCAATGACTACACGCAAATCACCCAACGTGTAATGCCAACACTTTGTATGAACATGTAATTTTACACCATCAAATTAACATTCTGATTCTATATTATCATTGTATTCACCACCACGTCTGAAACCATCATACCTTTGCAGGAAAATGGAAAAATAACATCGATATGTACATATGCCAATTATGATCATTATACTTAGGGCAACCTCGGAGGAGACAAGCTTTTTTTTCGGCACGCTTTGATAACACGCCAGTGAGAAGGCACGACGAGTCTTATAGATCAGAGAAACATGTTTTAAAGTTTAAAGAAATCTTTTTTTGTTTGTTAAAGAATGGTCATTGGAGTTGAGTTCCTTTATCATTCAGATATGGACATGACGTGGTGTCAATATGTTGAACAGAATCTAGCTAGATGATTTGTCTGCATGTCGAGGAATATACTTTATGTATATGATTGGTCTGCATGTACGTATGTGTTAGTAGAAAATTAAAGAGCAGAGGCAGAAGATTGCAACAATTTGCCTTTTGTATCTGAAGTTTGGGAAAACCAAGTACTTTTAGCAAACTTACAACACTAAGTCTTAAATATATTTAATGATTCAGTGTAGTTGTAGGATTCTGTTTCTTCTGTAAAATTTTTCTTTTTTGGAGAGTTGTCTTCAAACGAAGTAGTAAGATGGAAGATAGGAAATAAAAGACAATGGTTAACTAAGAAAAAAGAGGAAAAAAATAGAGAAAATTACTAATATGGAACAAATAAACAACTACATTGTCCCTTTACCATAAGTTTAAATATAAGTTGTCCATATACCATAATCTTTAATGTAAACCCAATTAAATCCCTATGATAAACCTAATTTTCGTTTTTTTTAAATTCAATTATTTAAAAAAAAGTAAACTAAAAACAAATAAACTAAGGCAAATAAACCACTCGCGACACTCAAAAATCCGCAAATCCTTTTCTTGAAGAACCCTAATTGAGACCACTCTTTTGTCTCTCTAGAGAAAACGTAACACCCACCGGCGAAATTATCGGCGTCACCGGCGACTAGTATATATATATATAAAGTAAGGATTTCTCTCTTGTGAGACTGCCACGTCATTAAATAAGACTCTTCTAAGCGTGCCACGTGTCCCCTGTTGAAGATTTTGAATGCTTTGTTTCGGGTAGGCTTCTAATTTGGGCCAAGTGATTTGTTTTGTTACAGGTTTAGTTGTTACTGAGCTCGGTTAATTGTAAATAGTATCATCTTCTTGGAAACTGTCATCTCCACGAAACCTTCTCCAATCGTAAGTCATGTTGTTTATCTTCCGATAAAAAAAAACTGGAAACGTTACAGATATAGGCTCAAACGAAGGGTCGTCTTCAACGCCCTCATTAACCATTGCTCTCCACTTCTCACACGATCTATCATTGATTGCATACTCCCATCCTCAGAATCTTCGACTATAAAAAGGTAAGTCTTATCCAGTGAATTTCATCAATTATATCCTCCCAATCATAAGGTTTCCAAAAATCCCAGTAGTAGAAAGGCTAACGAGGTAATTCATGAGTTAAAACTCTTAATTATTAAAAAAAATCAAAAGCTTTTGTTTGTGGGAGATGATTTCGATTTTGATTTTGTTTACATTTGTTTATGTACTGATTATCAAAAAAGTTCAAAAGATTCGTTTATGTGAGATGATTTTGATTTATAATTTGTCTGTTGATTCTGTTTCAATTTGTTTATCTATCGATTATCAAAATTATTATTCAAAGCTTTTGTTTATGGGAGACGATAGTGAGAGTGGAAATTCTTATGTTTGTAAGGTTCAACCTCTTATATAAATTATTTGTTGTTTTTCAAAATCTAGGACACGAAAAGACATTAGAATATTTGTGTTAGGTACTGCACCCTCTTATAATCCTCGATCATAAACTCAGACGAATCTTAAGTAAGTATTCATGGGATGGTGATAACTACGGCTCCATCGATGAGGTTTGAATCACGTAAACTTCTTTTGTCTTGGTTTGTTTGAGATTATGTCTATTGGTGTTTTGTTTGATTTTCTTTCTCTTGACAGGTTGCTTCGGCTCTTTCTCATGCTGGTTTGGAGTCCTCAAATCTGATTGTTTGTATTGATCTCACCAAGAGCAACGAGTGGACAAGACAGGTTATGATCTTTATATATAGCCAATGTTTTAGTCTAGATTTTAAGTGAATGCCGCTCTGATCTGAAAGCTGACTGGCGATTTGATTTAGGGACGAGATCATTCAGTAAGAAGAGACTGCATTATATTGAAACACCTCCAAATCCTTATCATCAAGCTATTCCATCATGACTCTATCTGTTTTCTATCAAGATATCCCATATTATGGATTTGGAGATGGTAATAACTTCAAAGATATCCTTTATTATTTAACTGCTGAGTTTGTTGTTTGGTATGTGGTTACAGATTTAAGGTTAGTTTCATGAGTTTTGACTTTGCAGCTACAACACATGATCAGGATGTCTTTACTTTCAATTCCAATGATGCATTCTGTTACGGGTTTGAAGAAGTTCTCATGTGTTACAGAGATATTGTCCCCCAGCTACACCTTGCAGGTTAACTGAGATCAAGAAACTGTTTTCTAATGTCTACTTGCTCTACTTTTTCTTGATTTTTGTCTGGTTTGTAACAGGCCGACATCTTTTGCACCCATCATCGAAAGGGCCATGACGATAGTGGGAGAAAGTGGAGGTCTGTACCATGTTCTTTCATTGAACTTTCATATCTCTTTTCATTTAGTGTTAGTTTGATTGCAAGGTAATCAGTAGTGAGTTCCTTATTACAATCTAAATTTTATGTTTTGTGTCTGAACCATGTGCTCACCAAACTTTGGTTTGAAGAAATTAACAGACATCCATTCAATAATACAGAGAACAATAAATCGAAAGTTTGAAACTGCAAACTGTCAACAAATAAAAAGACTTCGTCTGAACCATGTGCTCACCAGAATTATACCTCATAAGAAGAGTAATGAAAGTTTATATACTTTATAATTTAGTCTTTGCTTTTTATTACATTTATATTCACAGAAGCACAGAATAGTTTAAAATCGGTAGTGTGTGAAGTTTGACATTAAAAGAACTAATCCTCCAAATCACTAAAAATTAAAAAGGAAAATAAGAATCAAGGATGATGTATCAAATTAGAAATTATTTATACTTTTAATTTGATATTATGAATGCAAGATTTTAGAATGTTTTTACTGGAAATTAAAAGAATATGAAAATAATGTTTTTAGTTCATCATGTTGGACTGAATATATATTCAAAATTCACGTAAACCATAAAAACATATGCATTAATATTTGATATTGTAAGCGAAATATAAAAGGTCAAAGATTAAGTTGGAAAGTATATAAATTTTTATTTTTACTAACATTGTAATAACTAGATTGGTATTTTAAAAAGATTGTTACTGTGTAACAAAATAATATTTAATAATAAAAAAAGTTGTGCATATCTTCATTATCTTTTTACACTAAGTTTTAATTCAGAATTGTATTTTAACTATAATTAGATTGAAATATAATATTTTCTGTTTATATTTTTTAACTAAGTACTCTAACTATGTTTTAAAATAGTTGATGTTTTGTTTGACTGCACAAGAACTAACACATACACTTTTTCTTAAAACAAGATTAAAAATATAAACTAAAACTAATTCAGCTAATCATCAAAAAATTATAAAATATCATTGGTCACACAATTTTCAAATAAAATTAAAATTAATATAAAAATATCAAAACATCATATATTTTGGAACATAGCGAACAATATCTTTCATAAAATTTTTAGCGTATTTAAATTTTACAACATTTAAAAAGGTTGTTCTTTTTAAAACTTTTTATGAAATTTGTATTTTGAAAAAAATATACTATTTAGTTTACTTAAGACAATGAGTATTTATATTAGCCTAGCTTATTGTAGCCGTAACAAGATCTTCTATAATAAAGTAGAGTTTTATCTCTCCATATGGGCAAACAAATGACATGTGTCATCTAAATAAAATATTCTTAACCGAGAATTATATATGGCTTTTAGAAACATTTTAGGCATATTGTTTTTTTACCTTAGACTTTCACACATCATGCGAGATCTCCGGTGACTAATGTGAACCGAAGAGATTCTTCGAACGGTCGTTTCCTCTTTCGTCTCCGGCTAAATGCATCATCACGAAACACACAGCTCCACAAATCAGAAGGAGGCAGAGTGGGTTTGGATAAAGGCTTTGATTCTCCAAGAGTTTCCTTAGCAAGTACGAGCTTGGTTATGAAGTTTTTCGTAGCCATTTTTGTACTACTAAATTTTAAAAGGTGATAACAAAGGACAACAAGTCGCTGTTAATGTTATTCTCAGAGCAAATGTTAGTGCTTTTTGATTTGATGTCTTCTGGTTATGTAGTAGTTATGAGATTTGTTATATTGTTTGTAATTTGTTTTGTAGATTACGACAACTATTACCATTGAAAATGAGAGGAGAGAAGTGAAGATAGTGGAAATTTTGGGTCACGATAATCTTCTCATTTCTATGATGAACATGAGGATGAAGATGATGAAGATTATGATGATGAAGATCATGATGATGTCTATATTGCGATGGAGTAATCTCTCTTTTAGTTCAGACTTCCTTGGAGAGTCTTAAACAAGTGATTTATTATTTCGGACTATGTAAAGAATGAGAGATCTTGGATACAATACTCTCAAGGTAAAGGGACACTACACTTCAGACGTAGGATTGTTTGTTATTTACTGAATTTAATGGTGTGTTTTATGTGAAGAGGTGGAAAGTGCAAATAGGAGGATGAAAAGATTGTTATGATACAAATATTAAATGTGGTTTCATTTTTTTCATCTCCAAAGTGCTGTCCACCGAAAACTCAAACCTGACGTGATTATAAGACTCTTTAAGGCGGTAACACTTGATAAAAATGCAACCAAGTTTAAAAAGAAAAGCTTAAAGCTTCATAGAATGCTAATTCAAATTTATTCTTCCTACATAACTATTTGCTAATCTGTGTCCTCCACTTTACTTTAAACTTGAAAAGTCATCAACCAATGTAATTTGAGATTACATTTCATCGAGTCCTGAAAAATACAAAGACGTCACACGAATCAGAGATAAAAAAAATATATTGACAAGTGGAGTATTTTTTCTATCTTTTTCTAACGTGGAAGAATATTTTCCCAACAAATAATACGAATTCTTAATAATACTTTAAGAATTTATTATATTAATGAAAAGAAAATGAATAGTCGATGACATACATGCATATGTTAGGGATATTATATTTAGGTCCTATACATTTTTAACCAATAAAATAAAATATCTACCAAAAAAGATTTACAATACCCACAAAAAAATTAAGAAGAACGTATATTAAAAACCAAAAATAAAAAGAAAAGAACTTAAAAGAAAATTCAAACAAAACTATTGTATTTCAAGCGAACTAATAATATAATACACAGTTTTTATATCTCAATGTAGCCACAAGAAATTGGAAACAACCACAAACTATATAGTAAAGAACAAAATATCTAATACAAAACCAGCAAAGAAATAAAAAATGCTTACAAAAAATAAATAATTCAGATAATAAAATACATTACATCTCGCGCGTAGCGCGGACCGACTACTAGTGTATTCATAAAACAGTTCAATACGGTATAAATTAAATCATTAAATGTAATTTTTATTTAAAAAAATATTAATTAGAAAGTCTTTATGCAATAATTCTCATAATTTATAATAACGTAATAAACTGATGTTAAAAATTATAAATTATTTCAACATTCAATTACAGAACAGAAGTCACAATTCAAAATTATAATTCGAAAATGAGTTAATATCGTTCTTAGACATCATTTAGCATAAAATTTCAAACATATCTTATAGTATTCATTTGTTCATAATTCAATAAAACAATTAACAAAATAAAATACCCTAGTTAAAAGGTGGACATAATATACCGTAAATAAAACTATAGGTCAAATGTAAAAATACTGTATAATCCGAGGGCATGTCATTAATATAATTGCGGTTGGTGTGTGAAGCCACCAGACGAGTCAGGTCTCTCTCGCTTCGACCTACGCAGCTTTCAAGGCGAGTCTGTCACGAACGTCTTCGTCTCCGTTGATCTTATCGGATAATTTCCCGGTATCTTATCGTATACCTCTCAATTAATCGTATTTTTGATTATAACCTTTCTTCAGGAACCTTCACACACACAGTCTCTGATTTTGAGTAGATTCGACTATATATTGGCTAGGGTTTGAAGGAGGTGATTGTTTTCGCTCTTGGTTTTGTTTGGGTTTGGCTGCAGTTGATTTTCTAGGGTTTCGTCCTCAAATGTCAGAAGCTTCTCGGCGGAGTAGGGTCACTATTACTCTAGGCCGTAGCGGCCAGGTACGATTCTTATTCTTTGCATTTCACAGTTCGTATCTAGCTAATTATGTGTTGTACTTTTGCTCTCGTAATGTGTATGAGTAGAGGAACTTGCAGAGAAGTTGTTTTGGTGCATTTTATGAGCTGGTGGTGTAGGCAGGATTTGATGTGCTGAGTATAGGAGAGTGTTCATCTTTGATATATCTTTTGCAGGTGGTAAGTCGAGATGGGAGTGATTTTGATGAGTTGCCCAGAGTTGGGACCAAGCGTTCTGTCAAAGAAAGACTAGGGAATCAGCTTGATACTTCTGCTTACGGAAGTGATGCGGTCAGTAAAAGGTGTTTCCTTTTTTTCCTTCTTATGTTTGTATTGCTGCAATCATATTGAGCTTCTTTACTTGTGATATCTCTGTTACTGTTGACGAAAGTTAGGCCCTTTCTTTGCGTTCATGGGGTTAAGAATAGTGAATATTGGATTTTAGTGATGGGTTATGCTTTGTGTTTTTGGATTTTAGGCAATGGCTGAGATACGGTGTTGTCTCTTCTTTGTTTTGTGTAGGCAAAGAGGGGAAGCAAGTTTCAGTGGAAATGGTATAGATATGTGAATTACTGGATACGCACTTGCATCTTTGCTGATTTTCTGACCCACCACTCTATGTTACTATTACTTAGATTTGCAGATCAGTCAAAATGATCTACGTTTCAAGCTGTTGCAGAAAAATGCACAAAGACGGGCTCAGAGCGATGAAGGCAGCACTATTGATCTTCGTGAAAAGCTACTCTCCAAGTCCAAGAGTGAGCAGCTTCCTCGTAGCTTTGATGATCGACCCCGTATGTCTGACCTGAGGGATGACCCGTTACCTCCATTAAGAACAGCTCGTGGTCCCTCTCAGATGCTTTCATCAAGCGGTTCTTATGCTCCATGGACCCGGGATGATATACGACGGAGATCTCCAGAGAGGGTTATGAGTACTTCCAGGGGTCGATCACCACCAAGAAATGCTGGAAGTATCAGTGGCACTCCAAGGACTCTTTCACCACTGAGGAACACCAGAAGCTTCACTGGTGGTTCTAGGGATTTCTCACCCCCAAGAAATTCTGGAAGAATGATTAGCCATCCAAGGAATTATTCGCCACCAAGAAATGCTGGAAGGGTGATTGGCCATCATAGGGATCTATCACCGCCAAGAAATGCTGGAAGAATATTTAGCCATCCAAGGGGTATATCGCCACCAAGAAATGCTGGAAGCATAAGTGGCACTCCTAGGTCTCTTTCACCACCCAGGAACACCAGAAGCTTCACTGGTGGATCTAGGGATCTATCACCGCCAAGAAATGCTGGAAGAATATTTGGCCATCCAAGGGATCTATCACCTCCAAGAACGACTGGAAGGATGATTAGCACTCCAAGGGATCCATCACCGCCAAGGAACCCCAGAAGCTTCAGTAGTGGCTCTAGAGCTCTATCCCCAACTAGAAACGTGGGAAGCAGCTACATGGGTTCTTCTCGGGGTTTTTCTCCTTCTAGGAATCCTGGAAGCTACGTAGGTTCTTCTAGGGGTTCTCCTCCATCAAGGAGCATTGATGATTTCCATGGACGAAGCAGGATGGTTGATGACGTTAGACCATCACCGTATGCAGTTAGAGGTGTAGTAAATACTCAAGCACCAGGAAGTGGCACTACTTTCACCAGGCCAATGTTACCTCCTCCGGTCCCAAACCCTCATCCATTGCCTCCTTTGAGTCAGCTTCCTCCACTTGGAAGTATGATGCAGAACAGTCCCTTCCCTGTAAGATCTTTTCTTCTCTCTATGCTATTTTTATACACCCTGTGATTCTCCTTCTCATTTACCCTCTGTATTATGCTCCAGAATCACGTGGCATTTTAGGCCCATAATATTAATATTCATGTTCAGATAGTCAAGAATTGTGAGCTTTGCTCTTCTTATACATGTTATAATATGTCATGTATATCTCTGCTTGGTGCTATAAACAGATGGAAGAGCCTCTAACAGTAGACAGCTTTCTAAATTCACTTGGACTTGGAAAATACTCCCTTGCCTTTAAGAGAGAGGAAGTAAGTGTGCTCTTATCCAAGAGCTTTTTTTTTCGTTTTTGGCTTTTGTGCTAGTTTTCCAGTGCTTTTCATGTTTAAGATGCTGCAGATACTATCACATACGGAATTTATGAAAAATGATGATTAACTTGTTATCTGAGCTCAACTACTATTTGACAAACAGGTGGATATGACGACGATAAAGCAGATGAAAGAAAGTGATCTGAAAGATCTCATCATACCAATGGTACTTTCCTATTGATATCGATCTAAAACAGTCAAGCTTGATCACTCTTGTTTTAGCAGATATTTTTTTGAACTTCTGGTATCATTGATTCAAATGCAGGGTCCAAGGAAGAAGATTCTACAGGCCATAGCGTGTCTTCCAAAACGGTAGCAGCTGTGAGAAACGGGTTTGGTGATCTCTCGCTGATTCTTACTCTTTTGGTCATAATTGGCCTTTTGCGGATCAAAACTAAAGAAGAAACTCTTCTCTCTGGATGATTGTAGTCAGAATGTTACTCTTTAGATCTTCTCTGTGATGCAGTTGCCTCTTTTTTCTTCTAGACAAGCTGTCGACCTGAACCAGCATAGTCGTTTCAGGGTTCGTGTCTATTTTGAAACGTGACATGCATTTTGGTGAATTGTAAACTTTCTCGAATTAACACATTTCAATCCTAGTTTTACCCCGCCCCATTTAGTTACGTACTTGCGTTACTAGTAACTATTTCTAGACCTTGGTGGTGCAGTTTACAAATCTATCTAATCGTTTAGATGCAGAACCTTCGCTTTCTTACAATAGCATGACTGGGGGATTTCATAACCACTCTTTCATTCCCAGTTTTATTACTATCTTGAAATGTTGTACTTATCTTTTCAAAATTCAACAAAGTTCTGCAGTACTATCTTTTTAGAGCATGGGAAAAGTATAATATCTCATAGTATAATACAAAAATTATAACTGGATAAGGAGAGTTGTTGGGTTTACGTAGTATGTGGTCCTTTCCTCAAGTTTACTTAGACCAAAAGGAGACTTAATGGGCTTAGATAACATATGGGCTTTCGACGTGTATCTGATCTTCAGACTTCGCAACGCCTCCTTTGACTCTTTAGGGTTCTTCCTCAAATCCTGCAAAAACCCCATTTCATTGCCTACAACTGATAGAAGAAGAGCTTGGATTGCGAAAAGATGAGTTTGATCCTCAGATTCAGAAACACTTATCAACCAGGCTATCTCAAACCTCCAGATTGTCACTCTCGTCCCGGAGTTTCGGACAACCTGCGAGAAAACAAGATGAAGACGAAGAGGAAGAAGAAATAGATCAGAGGAAGCTCCCGACCGATTACGATCCCGCCACTTTCGATCCGACAGAACACCGAAGTCCACCAACAGACCGCGTGTTCCGTCTCGTCGACGAGATCTCGTCTCTAACGTTATCAGAAATCTCAGAGCTCGGCGCCATTATAATGAAGAAGAGAGGCATCACGGAGATGCCAACCGTCGCCGTCATGAAACCCGGAGCTGTAGGTGCCGTTCAGGGACCAGGCGGCGGCGGTGGTGGTGGTGGTGGAGCGACTGAAGAAGCGAAAGTGGAGAAGACAGTGTTTGAGATCAAGCTTGAAGGGTTTGAAGCTTCTGGGAAGATCAAGATTATTAAGGAGGTGAGGAGCTTTACTGATCTGGGTCTTAAGGAAGCTAAAGAATTGGTGGAGAAGACTCCTTCGGTTTTGAAAGCTGGTGTTTCTAAGGAAGAAGGTGACAAGATTGTTGAGAAGCTTAAGGCGCTTGGTGCTAAAGTTGTTCTTGAGTGATATCAAATTCCAGGTCTCCATGTTTACTCTTGATCTTGGATTTTTTTGTTTGCTTTGGTTCCATTTTAATAGGAGCTAATAATGTAATAGATTACACTTAAAGCAGCTTTGTCTCATTGCTATAATTGGTGGTTTTGAGAGATGATGATGAAGTACATCAATGTTTGGGGAACTATTGTGTTCTAGTTTAGTGTTGTTTTTTTATGGCTTTGGTTCTTGACTCAGTTTCAAACATATTGGGTTTTGTCTCCTCCGACTAGTTTTGGTTGATCTTGTGTGTTGTATCTGAAATCTTTTAGGATGAAACATACATAGATGTCTTAATAGTAGGTTGCTATACCGAACATATGGTTCTAAATTGAATTAATCAGCCAAGTGCGGACAATGTGACAATGTAGTTGTTGTAGTCAGTTTCAGACTCGTATCCTTTATCCTCTGGGGAACAGTGGGATAGTTTTGTGGGTGGGTTTCATGTTTAAACTCAAACTTGATATCAGTGTAAGTAGTCCATCTCAATACCATTGCCCACATGTTTTAGGTGTGATGATATGTGATTTGGGGAGATTCGAAACTCTGTCCTTGTGATTCTTCTACAGAAAAGGAAGCCAAGCAAACATCTCGTTATTAGCTTTACTTCAGAAAGTGAAAGTGACATTATCCTTAGTTGTTCAAAGGGTCTGTGACTATTATAAATTGTCACAGAAACAGAAATATTCAGAAAATTACTAATTAGAATTGGAGCTTCTGCCTTGTTTTTCTTATACCAAGCTCCTTGAAGCAACTCCAACTTGTGTGTGTTTAGTTCTATCAACATTCTTAAACTTGAGACCTTAAATAGGAGTGTCAAAATAAGGTGAGAAGATTGTTGAGACCTTTAAATGGTGGTGGTGGTTCTGCAGCCGAGGGACTAAACTCCATATGACTGTTTGATATTCCGACATTGTTTAAGTTTTGTATTGATAACTGATAAGGAACAAACCCACATCTCTCTGTTTCTGTTTTAACCCACACCTGATTCACTAACATTATCGATAATAAAGCACAAACCATATATGAGAAAATGGTCCAATGGATTCTAAAGAGATCTGTACCCAAGTTTGCTTGAGTATGCGCATTAGCGATGCATTCCTAAGACAATATCCGTGAATTGAAATGTCAAAAGAAGAAAAGGTGAGACTAAACACTTAGAGATTCACTCTCTTCATGATCATTCATCATTTGAGGTCGAAGCAGCTTTTGCTGCATACTTGACTAAGACCCCAGTTAACAGAGCCTTGTCCTTCACCTTTAACCTGTGAAATAGTAATCACAGAAACCAATCAGTCAGGTAATTTTACATTTGTTACTGTTTTAACCACAAAGATTGCTCCATGCTTTTTTTACCTCTTTGAAGATCCAGGAATCTCTATGTTTGAAGACTTCTTGCCTTTCACAATAATCTTTTTCTTTTTCTTCTTCTCGTTCTTCATCCCGTCGACTTTACTACTGGTTTTAGCTTCAGGTTTATCAGAGTCAGCTCCTCCACCCAAGAGTTTTTCTCTACCTAGAAGCTTCAGCTCCAGCCTACGGATTCTATCAATCCTTTCCTCATCTGCGGAAGACACTGAACTGTTCAAAGATTCAAGATTATCTTCAGAAGCTTCGTCTTCATCAGACCTATCATGTTCATCATCATCATCATCATCCACACTTGCTTCTGCTACAGCTTCCTCGGATTTACTCACCGCTTGGAATGAAACCAAAGGTGCTTCTAACTCTTCGTGTTCTCTAGTCTCTCTCTTCACAACTTGTTTCTGAGGCCTTACATTGGTCTTAGAATCATGCCTCAGTTCTTTAGGAGGTTCTATGCTGCTTGAGATACGATTCCCTTCATCTTCTTCTTCTTCTTCCACTTCTGTTTCATCTACATCTTCGTCTGAATCATTCGATGATTCCCATGAATCCACAAAAGTATCTTCTTCCACAACACCAACATTAGAAACTGCTTCTAAACCAGGGAAAGGAAGCTCCTCAAAGACTGTATCAGAGCAAAGTGGCTCAGAAACTGATTGGTTTGAAGCAAACTCCACAACCTGACATTTTATCTGCTTTACAACCTTCCCAAATGATAACCTCTGTCCATTAAATTGCTCCACAAACCTAAAAACAAAAACCAAACTCTTGCCTCATCACCAAAGATAGCAATACTAATCTACAAACACCAGAACAGTCTCGTACCTATTTGCATCAATCTCACTTTTGAAATCAACAAGAGCAAATCCTTTACAGACAGGATCTTTAGTCTTCTTATTACCAGACACAGCTGGTGCTATGTTCAAGACCCCACTCACTTCTTTAAAAGCAGCCTTGAGATCTCTGTGAACATTCTTCTTCTTAGGAAGATTGGTCACACGAACACGAAACCCACTTTGAGTTTCACCTATATATAATCATTCAAAAGCTAAGTGAGATTTGATCAAACAAGTATGAGAGAGAGAGGAAAGAAAAAGTCGAAACCTTTGGTGAGATTATCGTCGCGTTTAGGCTTGAGAGGATCGTTCTTGAGCTTGTTGAGATTAGCAGCTTGAGCTTTCCAGCTTTGCTCAATCTCGTCGAGGAGCTTGTCTTCTATTAAAGTTTCGTACTTTTTACCAACACCAAACCCACGTGGCTTCTTCTCTAACCATCGCTTCATCTTCTCCATTGGCAAGAACTCTCCTTCGTCTTCATCTCCTTCTCCTTCAGCTTCTACTTCAAACTCATCCCAATCTTCATCCTCATCCTCCTCATCTTCTTCTTCTTCTACATCATCTTCGATACTGCTTTTACGTTTGTTCACAGCGAATGAACGAAACCCATGACTCCTTTTGATAACGATTGCTTGAAATCTATGAGGAAATGAGAGATACGCAGAGGTTGTGAAACAGGGAGAACTCAAATATAATGAAGAAGAGGAAGCGATGGAGCACGGTGACTTGAGACGAGAATGGAGCAAAACGGAATTGCAGAGCGAAGCTCCGTTCATGCTTGTGTTCTGTGTTTCGTTATCTTCTTCTTCTTCGTCGGGGAAGAAAACTGTAGAATCTCAAACTAAAGCGTCCCTTCAAGAAAGCTCAATGGGCTCATTGGGTCTCAAGTAAAGCCCATTATGTTGATATTGATCCAGTTGGGCCCATACGTTAGTATCCAGTTTCTACAAATCATAAATGTTGCTTGCTACATTTAGCATGCTTGATCAATAATTTACATGAGTTGCACAATTTTTTTTTTACATGGAATCATATACAAATAAAATATGTACGAATATGTGACAACATCTCTTATAGGCCCCAGGCTTCATAACTAATTATAATTATATTATGTAATTTTTATGTTCTGTTTCTCACCTTTCTCTACTAATGCAGTAAGAGCACCTCCAATGGGAGTTCTACCCATTGAAGGTTCCAAAAATGTATATAGGTATATGTATATATTATACAAGTGTATATAGATGTGGGATCCATAGAATAGTGTAGAATCCTTCCTAAAAGTTCTAAAAACAAAAAAATTTTAGAACTTTTGGGAAGAGTTCTACACTATTTCGTGGATCCCACATTTATATACACTTATATAATATATACATATACATATATACATTTTTAGAACTTTAATGGATAGAACTCCCATTGGAGGTGCTCTAATGTCAGTTTGATTAGCCGTGACAAAATCAAAGGATCCAGCTAGACTCTTTTGAGCTTGTAATAAAAAAATATTGACATTTAAACTTATCGAATAGATAAAGAATGGATGTGACCATTAAATAAAAGCTAATTAGAAGAAGAAATCAACAATATCAAATACATATTTAGTAACGAGAGGTGTCAGGGAGAGGAGTGTCATTGAGGAAGTGAATGAAGAGTGAAAGAGAACGTTTTGGCTGGAAGCTAGGAACTTGATGACCAGCCCCTCTCACTGTGGCAAAAGTCAACTTCCCTTTGTACTCCTCTGTGTATCCTCCCACCTCTCCATCTAGGTACCAAGGATGCCAAGCCGTTTCGGAAGTTAGATTCATCTTCTTGAGCGAGTATTTGGTCGATGTGACCGGGATTCTCCCGTCCATATCTCCGCTGAACAGCCAGACGCGGATGCCCTGACCCATCAGCTCCTTGATCAGAGGAATCACTGTGGTGGGACTATCATTCCACGTCTTTATCACACTGCTGCATGGCATCCACTCATAAGGAAGCTTAGTACCGTTCGCATGCAGGGCTACCTGAACATCCTGTCTGTTCAGGTAGGCCTGCACGTAATTGTCACTACACGGGTCGAAGTTCCTTATTGTGGTCCCTCTCTTGGGCCTGCGAGTGAGTGAAGAGTTGAGGCACAAGGGAGCATATATGTTGTAGATGTCTAGATAATATGTATTCATGTCGATTTGGTCAGACACCACCGCGCACTCCTCGGACATCACACTCGCAGACTCCGTCCTGAGATCACAGCTATTCTT
This sequence comes from Moricandia arvensis, assembly GCA_905132765.1. Lineage (NCBI taxonomy): Eukaryota > Viridiplantae > Streptophyta > Magnoliopsida > Brassicales > Brassicaceae > Moricandia > Moricandia arvensis. The sequence goes on along the minus strand of CAJHQP010004296.1, from coordinate 27,136 downwards.
GAGTTGCACCAAAGAATCCTCGGAGATCAGTGCATGGCTCTCGAAGAAGTCGTACATGCCCATCAAGTCAGTCTCGTCGTTGATCACCGCGTTGCCTATCAAAATACCCTTGAGATTGAGGAAGCTGGTCGGGTGATGGGCAAGGATAGTATGAGCTAGTTGGGGAACATAGTGGCCAGCGTAGCTCTCACCGCCAATGTACAAGTCCCTGCCTTTGTACTCAGGGAACCTCTCCAGCCACTTGACCAAAAAGATGTAGTTATCGGATGCAGTGTTCCTGTCCCCGTGCTTCTCGAGATCTGTTGTTGTGTTGGTGTAAGAGAATCCCACTCCTGCTGGGGATTCTAAGAACAACACGTTGGCAGCATTGTTCCATGCATATCGGTTTCTGAAGAGTGTTTTGCCGTCGCTGTGCACTCTGAATGGCCCAAGCTCTTGTAATGCTCCATATGCCAGTGACGAGCATCCCGGTCCTGTAAATTTCACCAACAGATTAACAAATTTATATGAATATATTAGTCACACATACATGGCCGAAAAGAAAAACAAAGTAATCACACATACAGTCTTTCCAACCAAATTTGGATTTTGTTATAGAGATCTAAATAAGTGCTGATCTATTAATCATCCTATTGCTACTAATATTTTAGTCATTTAGAAATGTACTATATGATTATCCAACTATATGAACAACGTAGTGGCTATAATAATTCAGAAGAAGAGCTGTGCAACAAAGCCCGCCTAGAATTACTCAGCATGTGACTTCTGAAACCCATTGAAAAAGGCAAATACTTTTATCCAAGTTGTCTATAAAGCACCAGTAGAGTTTTAGTGTATAAATAAAACTTATTCATAAACAGATATGTGAAGGAGTTTCGCATGATTATCTCAAAATATCTTGTTATGAAAACATACATTTAAAATTTTTAATTCTCTTTCTTATACTTTCATATACATTAAAATAAATATAGTAACATAATATCGATCAATCAGTACGCCACGATTAATATATTTTGGAAATTATATAAAATGAGTTCATTGATTAATAAACAAATAGGAAAGGTCACTCTCGGAGATCGTCAAGATCAAACTATAACATTCTTGTTCATTTTTCTCAAAAGAAAACATTTGTGTTCATCTTTCTTCTCTTTTGCTAAATGTATCTAGAAAATATTCATAAACTCATGCAAAATGTACGTAAATACTTATTCATAAACTTGTCAGTTGTATATAAATATGAACGGAGATAATAAATTAGTGTAACTCAAGAAAAAAATATATGTAGGAATTGGTGTGAAAATTATAGAACATGAAGTATAGGAGAGTACCTCCGTTGAGCCAAATAAACAGAGGAGAAGAATCCTTAATGCTGGGGGAAGCTTCCACAAAATAGTAAAAAAAGGAGCGTCCTGCGGATTCATTGACGGTGACATAGCCACCATACTGATCAAAATCAACTGGTGGTTGCCCGGGCAACCTCCTTATGAGATCTCTCTTTCTTAACTTCTTTTGGTTAACAACACTACTGGACGAAGACGGTTTCAAGTTTTTAACCGCCTTGAAATGAGTTTTGTCGATGGAGGAACCAACCCCTCGCTTTGAAACGTAGAGGCGGCTCAGGGCGTGCACTTGGTTGCTGCTTTCCACTTGAGACGACATATACATTAACAGTAACACATATGCGAGTACAGAACATGCGTGTCTTTTCACCATATTGTTATGTCTTAATTGTATTGAAGAAGAGAAATAAGAAGAAGAAAAAGACAGTTAAATGGAAGGAGAATGTGGGGTTTGGATCTTAAAACAAAGTTTTGCTTTTTGGGTCAAAACCTCCAACTATGCAAATGATTGTTCTTTTTCAAATATTATTTTATTTTTTTCTTAATTCTAACTAACTCAGATTATGGCCATGTGGTCATGTGGTGATGAGCGGTCATGTTGTGCCATGTGGTCGTGACTCGATGCTACGATCATATTAATCCTAATCCTAACATCTAATTGCAAACAAAAGCACCGTTAAATAATTTACATTACGCGTTTAATCCACTTTGGAGTTATGCTCAATAGTAAAGTGATGTTTGTCAAGATCTTATAACCACCCCCCTTATTATTTCCGAAGTAGATAGCCTTTGATCTTAAGAAATATAAACTACATTTTGTCCAAGAAAATAAAAGAATAAATATAAACTACATGCATCTACCATAATTGTTTTATTCTTTCCATTGTTTAAATGTCTAAAACTGAAAACTATAAGACAATGATATGAGGCCGAACATGGGGTTGTCTTGTACGAGCCCGCTGGCCAGATCCGATGTTTCAGCAAATTCCTTTACACTTATTTTAAATATAACAGTCCATATATAGGTCATTGACCTCTTTAAATAATATTTTTTCATTAAACAATAATATTATATAGAATATAATAAGTCACATTCCCCCTCTTTATCGTCATATTCCATTTTTATTTAATTATTATTACTAGGATATTTTTTGTACTATTTTTTTTTTGACCAACTATATTTTCTTTTATTGTAGGATGCATGTTGCTATATTGAACTTAATTGAATTCAGTTGAGTTTGATTAACCCCAGTCAATCTATATTAAACCATGACCCAAAAAAAATCATGTTCGGGTTATCGGTGAGGTTTTAAAAACAGTGGTTAAATATATGAACATAAGCTTTACCTTAAGAATTTTGTGATGTTTCTATCTATTCAAAGTAATTAATTTTTCATTTCTTCCACAATGATTTTTTGAGGCGTAGGTGGGTTGTATAGTATTGGACTTCCATTCTGGTAGGTTATTGCACAAGAAAGAGGATGTGTTAAGCTAGATGAGCTTTCAACCTAAAACCAATTGGTGATAAGTGTATTAGCCCATCTATCTTATATACTACTAAGAATCTTTTCTAATATCCGATGTGGGACATTTTTTGTCTAATACGCCCCCTCGAGATGATGGCTCTTTGAGCGTCAATCTCGAAATGTTTGGGCTAGGATCGATGGACCATCTTTGGGCTAGATCGATGAAAATCGGGTTGGATTTTGTGGATCGATGGCTCTGATACCATGTTAAGATAGATGAGTTTCCAACCTAAAACCAATTGGTGATAAGTGAATTAGTCCATCTATTTTATATACTAGTAATAATCTCTTCCAATATCCTATGTGAGACATTTTGTGTCTAATATGATGAACCTAGAGATTTGGCGTTTTGATGGGAGATTGAGGAAAAAGGCAAAGTGACAATTGAACAAGTTTTTGGTGGAAATTATATGCTTATAAAAAATTGTTATATACCTTACATAATTTTTATTGTTTACCATATTTCAAATAAAACACCAAGCCAGTTTTTTTATTTAACTAAAAGGGTGCATAATAAAATTTTCATGTAATTTACAAAATTGAGAAAAAGTTATTGTATATATAGCAATGTTCAAACATCAAGCGATCAATTCACTACAGATTACAGTGTTGACTACAAGTTGAGATTTTCCTGCGTAATATCAACCCCCAGTACGTTCACTGTAACCGTAAGTGAGCCCTCGTATAAAGGCCCTGGTATTGTATATTTAACCTTTAAATGGGCGTAACTTAGCTACTACCAAATAGCCCAATTAGACTTTTGGTTTTAGAGCGAATACATTATTGAATATTTTAAGCTTATGTATGTTTCGGACAAAATTGCATCTGAGTTTTGCATTTTTTTTTGTTGTTTTCTTTACCTTTCGTATTTAATTTTACCTAATATTATTACGAAATTTTTCATGTTTTTTTCAAATCTCAGAACAGACTATCGCTCGAGCTAAAACACTCTCTTGCTTTTGATTAACATTCATATGTGTTCACAATATATTTACCTTGTGTGAAATTTATTCATAAATTGCCCCACTCGTCATATTTTTTTGTTTATATGTGTTGATCTCACAAACACTTGTATAGAATTGCAATGTGAAAGAAAAATCTATATTTATAAAAAAAGTTGGAAGACTCATATAAATAATTAAACAAATAGCACTAATCATAGAATACATTAAATATGAAACAATTAATATAAAATTAACATTAAAAATACATAATACATAATAATAATATTAATAGTTTAATTTTTGAATGTTAATTCTTAAAATTTGCTTACGCATCTGGATATACTGTATATTATATGTTTAAATGCTATTTTGTGTTCGAACTATATAAATCCGCAAAAAAAAATTATTTTGTTATATGAAAACAATTTTGTTAACTAACGCATAAACTCCAAAAATACCATCTCGGCTGAACCCTATTTCAGAAGACTCATTTGCAACTTTAATTTTATTTCTTTTAGTTTTCTTTTTGGTTAAACCTAATTGTAGTGTTAAACATAGCAGTTACATTGTGAGATATTAATCAAAGAGGTTTTTTTTTGCTAAAAAAATCTATAATAATATTTTATAATAAGAGTTTACACCTATGTTGGTGTTTTAAAGCATCATTATCTGTATCAGTAAAAGATGACGTTTCTATATTTTCACAATATAGTATCGATAACTAAATTAACTAATAAGATCGATTTTTACAGTATATAAAAACAAAGGAAAATACGAAGGGTTCCAACTAGCATAATTAAAATAATGTGTTAAACAAAAAGAAGAAGCATAAATAAACTAATAATTTTAATTTGTCGAGATGGAAAGCTGGTGAGCTACTACATTACCATTATCTCCGATCATTACTTTTAAGGTTTTTAAATCCTGAATGTATGTCTCCATTCTTGAACTTTGATTCTATTATAAATATTTTCTCTATATTTTCTTTAAAGAACTTCGAATTTATCTAACCACAGTGTGTTGTTGGTGTAAGACAAATATTAGTTTCTACAAGATTTTTTTTCCGTCCTTTGCAAATATACTTGCTTCAATTGATGTATCACACACACAAAAAACAACGGATGTAGACTTTGGTGATGATTGTTTAGATGGTTTTTGGATTTTAGTTTTTGGTTTTTGGATTTTGGGTTTTAGATTTTAGATTTTGGTTTCTAATTTTTGGTTTTTGATTTTGCTGTAAATTTTAGTTTTTCAAAAAACTTGAATGGTCACATTAGATTTTAGTTTTGGTTTTTCTAAAATTTGATTCATGATTTTTTTGTATGTTATATTTTAAAAAATAAAATTACTTAAAAATATATCACAAATGCTAATAAATAATACCAATAGGTTATTAACAAAACATGTAAACCTTATTATTATTTTAGAATTATTTTTTGGTTTATAGTTTTTACTATATACTTTTAAAATTTTTGAATTGATTAAATCAGTAATAAAATATTACTTACTATACAAATAATATACACTATAAAATACCACTCCATAAAATACATTTATTTGTTTTATAAAACTATTTCAATATATTTTAAAAATCTTCCCGAATTCAAAAACTCTAAAATAAAAATTAATAGATGGAATATTAGTATACAAAATTAAATTTTAAGAAATATAAAATATTCATAATTAAAATTAAATTTATGTTTTATGGTATAAAAGATTGATTAAAATATTATAGGATCAATTTAGATCAAAAAACGCTAATAATTTTATATGTAGAGAAAATTATGTATGAGTTTATGTTAATTTTATAAAGTGGTTGATGTAGTATTATATGTGTAAAATAATTAACTTTTAAAAAGAAGAAAAGAAAAGTAGTCGTGAGATGCATGAAACCCATAAAACTTGGATTTTGGTTTCTATGTGTGAAATGGAAAAGGAATTAAAATCTGGTTTTCCTAAAAAATAGGAAAGCTATTTTGTCAAAATCTTGATTGGGTAAAAAGTAGATTTTAGAAAAACAAAAACCAAAATCTAGTCTAGAATCTGCAAACAATCAACCTCTTTGTAAAAAATTTAAAGTAATATTTTCTGATTAATACTATAAGGTGGATCGATCTTTTATTACAACTTACAATGTTAACCACATGGACCGAAGTCGAAATTCAAACTACCCAAATAGTGATAACTTAGTTTTTAATAGGAATCAAATCTAAGACTAATAGGCCTAGACATCAAGCCCCAAGAAGTTATTACTAAACTATTATAACTCGGTTAAAAAATTTAAAAAAATAAATAAAAGTCTCAATTTCAAAATCTTTCGGTTATGTGAGTGATGACAATTTACAACACGTTTTGTGTAAACCTAAACCAAGGGAAGCTACCATTGATAATTAAACAAAGGTGGATTGTTTGGCTAACAATTTGAATTGTCGGAAAGCGGAAGGCACATGGAAACGAAGACAACAAGTCGAACCACTCATTGCAAATTTACAACACAACTTTGCGATCACATGTTGTTTGAGTCCATCTTGCACATGCGTTCTACACATAATGCTTGTTTCATTCTATATAATACCCTTTTACAGCTACTAAACTATTATTGAAATGGACAATTTTATCTTACAAAGTCGATCTTCTTATGGATTTTATTTCAAACAGAGAAATTACTAGAGTCAATGTGCTTTTGGATTCACTAAATTGTTTTTTTTTCCTCCCCACGTACATTTTTGCATTTCAATTTTCATCTAATCCAATGTTTTATATTTATTATCTCATAAACAACCATTGTAAATATCGGATGCTCCTATATTAATAGTGTAAACTGTTACGGATAATTAATCTACCAGCACATTTTTAAAAATAAAATATGACATCGACATTTTGCTTCTGATTTCCAGCTTTTAGGTCGAGCATTCTTATTGCCTCCACACGAAAAGAAAACTTATAAATAAAAAAATATCTTATAATTTTATAATATTGTGAAACTAACATAAATTCACCTAAAGCTACATATATAAGAGATTCAAAATTTAGAAGCAGGCTGAAATACTTTCGACTAAGAAACATGTAGAACTAGGATTTATACACTAGTACATTGCATTCATGCTATTAAGATCAATAAACCTTTAGTCAAAAAAAAAGATCAATAGACTTAACTTTTTATCTTTTTGATTGATTTGATTTCTGTTTTTAGTATCACAAGGAACTTTACATTATTTTAGCTAACATGATCCATCTATTAATTTCTACATTTTAAATTAGCCATATATCTTTCTATTAACCGGTTATTTTATCTTTTCTTTGGTTTCTGAGCAGATCAAAATAACACCAATTAATTGTATACCACTTGGAAATGCATTATGATGGAAATATTATATTTGAATTAGAAATACAAAGGTATCCGCTATATTTTAAACCTCGTAGGCCAGAAATCACCTTTACCAAATTGCATTTTCAGTAGTCTCATCATTTTCCACAGTCTAATGAAATGATTCAAATTTGTGAGTAAAATCATCTCGACGTTGACTATGCCATTAAATCATTGGGACCGTACAAAAGGTATCCAGCACTTAAATTATTCCCGTTTTAAATAAACTTTGTGACAAAATGTCAAACTTTGTTAATCAGTTTTACGCCTCTATCTAATTTATATACAGTTATTATTTAGCGAATGTCCTAGATGGAAAAAGCTATAAATAAAGGCTTTTTGAACAAAAAAAGCTTAAAATTCAATAAGACACCGTCAATTTACAATTTTAATATATTAAGCTGGATGTTTAGTTGATTTGTTAGTAAATTGGTTATATGCAGTTGTTATGCCACCGGTTGTGTAGGGGTAAAATTGGATTTATTTTACCATATCTTATAGCCATCGTCATTCTACTTTCGTTTTTTTCTTTTCAAGTTTGTTATTTTTCTAATTATATAATAGAAAAGTTTAATTTAGTGTTTGGGTGTAGCTATTATATTATTTCTTTCATTTTAATCAAATTTATTTTAATAGCGAGTAACTATTCATTTTAAACATAAAATATTTAATTATATTATAATACTTGATTTAAATTATAGTTTAAAAAAATCCATTTTGGGAATAACCTATAAATTTATGTGCTTCAAAAATAGAGGTAATACATTCACAATAAAAATATTGTAAACAATAACATAATTAAAATATAGTTAAATATTTAATTAAAATATAGTTAAATATTTAATTTAAATAAAAATTTAATAATATTTTGTTTAATAAGAAATTACACTTCTTATATATCAAAGTATATAATGTTTTAGATTAATACACAATTATTATCAATATAGTTATTTGTACATAAAATATTATTAAAATATAAATTTAAAATTATTTAACTTGTTAAAATATATATGATAGTATTGTTTAAATACTTTTTATAGAACTAAGTAGATATATAAAACATCTTATTTATTAAAATATAAAAACTCTCTTAAGCATCATATATTTCTAAATAAATGGAGTCACATATCTATAATAATCCTAATCGAGAAGGGACGGTCACAAACCGAACATTTAAGTTTTTAGAGGTATTTGTGATTTGATATGTTTCGTTGAAATAATTAATTATACGATCTGATTTGCTCAGTAGTTATTTAGATATTTAATTTCCGCATATTTGGAATTTTTAATCGGATATTTGATTCAATTTATACAATAAATTTTAAATTTTAAAAATAAGAAAATAAAAAATATACATAAGAATATTTTTTTACAGAAATAAAAATTATTTACTTTCTAATTTAATAACTAAAATAATTAATCTAACTAATAACAATATTGTAAAACTGACATAAAATATAATAATTATATATAATATATATACAAAGATGTATACGATTGATCAGATCAGATATCTATTACTAAAAATATTATTCGTTATTCGATTTGTCAGCAATGGATATTGTTTATTAGTATTTTTTTATTTTATAAAGTCACAATATCTTTTTTTTTTTGAATTAAACAAATAACAAATCAATTCATAGATATTTTTATGCAGAAAAAAATGAAAATCGTAGATATTTATCCTTCGTGATTGCTGTTTTTTTTTTTTGCAAACCCTTCGTGATTGCTCTTATGTGTCACCATCACTTATTATTTTTTTATTTTTATTTTTTTTTATTTTATTTTGGTCTTATAGGATCCAATTTCCAATAATTAATTAAGCAGTTGTCACCATCTCTTATTATTTTTATTTTTTCGGTCAAAAATCACCATCTCTATAGGATCAATAATTAATTAGCTAAAATGATAAAATTACATCGCTGCACGTTAGATTATTGACCGACCATTTTAGGTAGAGGCAGGGCAATGAACAAAGAATGTCATCGACGAACAGCATCAAGGGCTAACTCCGTCATTCCCCATTGTCAGGGTCAAGCCATCAGAATCTGGACAATTCTAGACTGGCCACCACTCAGTGACAAAGACAACTTGATGCTCCACCACAAGCCATAAACTAAAAAGAAAATATAGCAATAAAACTACTTTGGAAACATAACTAAAAGAAAAAAAGAACTTCTTTAATACATACTTACTGTTGTATTAAAAAAACATACTTACTATAAAATTTCCAGAATTGTAATTCTACATCTTGATGATGACTAAAGTAAGTAGAATCATAGTTCTAAATATTATGGTTAAAGAGACTAATTGTGTGACTAATTCTAAAGTCACAAATTTTCGTATGCTATAGATCTTGGTTGCAACCGGTTGATCACAATAGAACAACTGATTACTCTACGTTTCATTAAAAATTTATTAATTAAGTAGAATATTTTTCATTTTTAATCTAGTTACTATTTAAAAGAAAAAGTGCACACTTGAATTTACTCTTTATTTGACTAGAATAGTAACATTTATATTTTTACTTTTTTCTTTTATTATGTTTTACTCTACTTAATTCTCTAACGCAAAAGCATAGCATAACCTATTCACAAGTGTACGGACAAAAATATTAATCCTTTTATAAAGAAAATGCTATAATTAATCAGAGCGGCAGCACTAACATGGATAAACTGATAATAAAGTTTTTGAGTAAAATATTCCTCTCATGGCCCAAAACCACTGATTCATTTCATCTCTTCCACATAAAACAGAACAACCACCAAAAGCCGATGTGACATATACTTGGCAAAAACTCCATATCAATAATCAAACACAAGAGGGCCAAAGAAAAAGAAAAAAACACACACACACAAAAGGTTATTCCACATTCCTAAAATGGGATTAAAAGAGCAACAAAATTGTCTAAGTCAGAGGAAGATCTCTGTTCTTATAATCTTATTGTTTATACCAATTGTTCTGTTTCGACTCTGTTCTAACAATCCATTCTCAGCCATTGATGACACCACTCTCCAATACTCTACCGCACAAGTTGTGATCACTAGCTTCTCTTCTTCTTCTTCTCAAGGTAAGTTTGAAATTATACAATATAGTTCTGTATATATATGGATGATTATAAGTATGTGTCTATATGCAGAAGAAGAAACTCAAGAGAGTTTCGATCATATTAAGGAAGAATCTTTATGTGATTATACCAAAGGTAAATGGGTCAAAGACGAGATGGGTCCACTCTACAACGGCTCAAGCTGCAGAACAATCAAGGATGGTCAAAACTGCTACCGCCACGGCAGACCAGATTCTGGTTACCTTTACTGGAAATGGAAACCAAACCAATGCGATATACCGAGATTCGACGCTAACCGGTTTCTTGATCTTATGAGAGACAAGCATCTAGCTTTTGTCGGTGACTCCATGGCTAGAAACCAGCTTGAGTCTCTTGTATGTTTGCTCTCTACCGTCTCTAGCCCTGATCTTGTTTACAGAAACGGAGAAGATAATAAGTTCAGACGGTGGCGTTTTGAGTCTCACAACGTCACGGTCTCGGTTTACTGGTCCCCGTTTCTCGTGGCCGGTTTAGAGAAATCAAGAAACGTGGACCACAACGTGTTGCACCTAGACCGTGTGGACGAGAGATGGGGACATGATTTAGAACGTTTCGACACGGTCGTGGTCTCTGTAGGACATTGGTTTTTACACCCGGCGGTTTATTACGAGTCCGGTTCGGTTTTGGGATGCCATTCTTGCGAGGCAAGTAACTGTACCGAGATAGGGTTTTTCGATATCTTTAGAAAAGCAATAAGAACGACTTTAAAGGCGGTGGTTTCCGACCACCGCGAGGTGATCTTGACCACGTTTTCGCCGTCTCACTTCGAAGGCCGGCCTTGGGACAGTCTCGGCGCGTGTAACATGACGGAGCCGTACGAGGAAGGGAAGGTTCTAGAAGGTTTGAACTTGGAGATGCGGCGGATAGAGATGGAGGAAGTCGCGGCGGCGAGAGAAGCTACGGGAGCGGAGGTGAGATTAGAAGCGTTAGACGTGACGGCGTTGTCAGTGTTGAGACCAGACGGACATCCTGGTCCGTATATGTACGAGTTCCCGTTCAAGAACGGTGTACCGGAGAGAGTTCACAATGATTGTTTGCATTGGTGCTTGCCTGGACCGGTCGACACGTGGAATGAGATTATGATAGAGATGTTGCGACGTTGGAGGGTTTAAATGGTGATGGTGATAGGTGGAAGGATCATTATACATGCAAATGTCAAAAGGTGTAATCATTTATTTATTTTCTTTCAACTATAGTCTATAATTAGTTTCTTTTACTTGATTATATTTTTTTTAAAACATGGGGATTTAATTTCTGGTGGTTGTTATTTTCTTTCTTTAAACGAGGGTGGAGAACGAAAGATAGTTAAGCTTTAGTTAGGTCAATAAGCACGTGTTTCACTTTCTTGTCTTCGTAGTGATCAACCATAGTTGATACCGCAGTTAAAGAACTTGAACTTTGATCCTCTAGTCTTGTGTTTTCAGTCAATAGATCATGACTAATTAATTGGAAAAAAAAATCTTATGTGGTTGCATATATGTAAACTAAGCTGTTACACCGAATATTTCAATTATTTGGCCGTGCATGCATATATACTCTGTACATTAACATCCAGCAAACCCGTAGACGTATAGCTGTATTTATGATTACATTTCGACCTGTTTTTTGGTTTTGTTTAGTGATAAGTAGAATTCCACATGTTTGATTGATTTCGTCAAAAATAATAATAATAATATCAAGAGTAGCGGAGTTGTAGTAGTAATGCTATCAAGAGGAGATTGTTAATTAATGTATTTTTTAGCATTGGACCTACTAATATATATTAGTTTTATCTATAGCTGTGAATAATGTGAAGCCGAAAGTCTAATTAAATGGCTAATCGGAAAGCTATTAATTAATTTTGACAATTTTGTAGTGTCATTGTTTATAAGAGGACGTTGTGGAGGCAAGTGCCAACTAGAAAGAAAGGGATGTGCACCATAAATTAGTGAAGGTTTGTGATGTGTCTATTCAATTGTTTGCAGGTATGTGTCTATGCAATTTTTTGCAGGTATTAATTTCTTGGTGTTTGTAGTTGTGTAGAGACCACATATGTTATAATCTCCCACATATGTTTTATGTCTTTCCTTTTTTTTAAGCATGGCCCCGTTGAATGTTCCATATATGAAGGCTTGATCTCGATTGGAAAAACTCCTAGACCGTCCCCCATACGTACCAAAATTGTCAAATTATAGTGTAAGCAAATATAAATAAAATATTGATATGGGATTTCTCTAAATCAAATTTGAAGTCCAAATTCGGAATATATAAAATCAGACAAATCAACCGAATTAAACCAATTTAGTCAAAATTGAAAAGAAAATTAGAAGGTAATAAACACGAGAATCTCTTTTCAAATGGATTTTTTTTTTCTTAAATAGCTTTTCTGAGGCCAATACTGGTCTAGTGATCTAACTCTTTTTCTACTGCTTTATTTGGTCGAATTATTCTTTATCATCATTCTCTAGGACAACCCTTTATGCTAATCTAACTCTTCTTCTACAGCTTTATTTGGTCGAATTCATCTTTATCATCATTCTCTAGGACAACCCTTTTCCAACACATATTTTAAGGTGAAACATGGTCCAAATAATTTTGACCTAACAATTGAAAATTTTGATCATGTTCTTTGCAAATGGAATTATAAATCTTATTAAGACAATAGATTCTAATCCAAAGTTTAGGAATGTCACACTGTAGCTATCTTACAAGTGCTGGATTACAGTTCAGGATTGAAGAGCAACAAAATTATTGGCCATCCTGGAAAATAAAATGATATAGTTTGCAATCATATTAGTTTGATCCCTTTGTAGTTATCACTATAATTCGTAGAATGTTGTTTTACAAAAAACGAAGATCGAAAAGGCAAACTAAAATGATCAGAGCATCATAGTGGTCTGTTTCTTAAATTGGGCAGTTAAGTTATAATTTATAAATATTTAAGTTATTTCAGTCACCCAACTATATTTAATGTTTTGAAAATATGTACATTAACAGACACGTAATACGGAGTATCTTAGAATTGACTGAGAATTTTTTTTTGTAAAGAATCGTCTCTCACTATATCTACCTCTTTTTTGTGCTTGTTAATTATTTTTTTTTAATATGTCTCTTAGATTTTAACCGATGTTGTCGCTTTCAAATTACAAAAGAAAATCAGATTTGTCTGACAAATATAAATTGTTGCAAGCTAATATATAATTTAAGCCAATTTCGATAATTTTCATCATATTCTTTTAATATAAGATTAAGTAAAATAAAGTATTCTGAAATTTTCTGTTATTAAAAATATTTTAAATTATGGAGTTTTAATTTTTAAGTGATTTTAGAGTGTTTAGGTGGAATTTTGTAGTAAAAAAAAGTTAAAATAAAAATTTCATATTTTTAGATGATATTCTAGGGTGATTTAACAAAAATCATTTAAAACTTTGTAATTTTTGTAAATCATCTACAACTTTATTAAAAATCAAATCACCTTGAATACATCCCCTTTTGTCTTTTTGGAAAGTTTTAATATTGACATATAGTGTCATCTAATAACAAGCAAAATCCTGATGTTAATTTGTTTTGATAGTTTCCAACATTTTTACGAAAAAAATCATTATATTGTTACACATCTAGACAAAAATAATGAATCCAACATCATATGAACTACATGATTTCACATGACAATTTCTCTGAATTATTGTGTGTTATGTAGCTAACACCATCAAAATCATTTTGATAACTAAAAGGTGTCAAACTTGGAATCTGGCAATGTCCAATGACGTTTTGATGTATGTTCACATGGTATTGATTGTATAACATTGCATTTGAATTCTTAATAGATATTATTTGGTTCCAAATCGGCACATTTTTTTAACTATCATAATGATGGTTGTGGTGTTAGAGTATTAGCATTTAGCAAGAATATAGTCTCTCATCCAAGCATTCCAGCAATATTATATTAGTATAATTTATTGTCTTAATAAAAGTTAAAATGTTATGAAGCTAAACTAATTAGAGAAAAACAAATGTTGCAAGCGTTTCTCTACAAGGAGACGTATCTCCCCTCTTCTTTCTTAGAGCAATATAAGAGACGTTCTTAATTTTTTCAGTTGAAAAGTTAAGAACATGATTCTTAACTGTTCCTAAGAACCTCTGCTATAGACCTTGCAATAATCTTGTTCTTATCTTTTCTCATACTTTTCTATTTATTTTAAAATTTTAGTTGAAAACAAACTTTTCTAGAAACTATAGTTGCTAATATTCTTAACAACATAACACATAATAGTTTATGAATGTTGTCATGTGAATAAAACAATTTGTACAATTTCATTACATTTTTTGTCTAGTTTGTGTAGTTTTTCATTGCATATTTTTTGTCTAAATGTGTAGCCATGTTGTCGTTTATTTTCAGGTAACTAGCAAAAAAAATTCCTGATCATAAATCCAAATCTACATTTTTTTTTTGGATTTTATCTCTTGAATTATTTCATTCTGGGAAATCTATTTGATCTAGTGATTTGACCAAAAACTTGACTAATATTTTTACAAAAGAACGTATATACATATTTAATATCCGGAATACAATCGATCCATGATTCGCAGATTATTCTATACAAAAACGTAATAGAGTGTTCTAGATATCCAAAGACATATATACATTGGGTGGGTTTTGCATTTCGGACCAAAAAGCCTACTTCAGCAATCTCCCATTTGACACTAATTAACGACTTATATATCACATACTCACACGCATTTCTTCTTATTCACGCCACATAGAACGAAAGGGCCAATAAAATATTTAAGCGACCCTCCTTTTAAGAATATCTATAATACAAAATTCACACAGGACTTTCTTCCTGATTAATAAGCAATGGAACTTTGTATTCATCTTCTTCCTGATGACAAATATTTTTGATAGGTTTTATTTCTTCTTCTGGGTTTCGTTTCTCTTCGGTTTCCCTAAGTTGTCCCCAAGAAACTGTGTAATATCCAACGCCACCTATGGCTGCTCCTAACACACTGTACTTAGGTTAGGCACCAATCATATATCAACATGGTAATAATATGATAATAAATAATTACGATTATTAATGAATCTGTTGACGGACCTGCCATAGCGAAGACTGTTAACGAAGAAGCTGGTGCCAAAGAGTGTTGCCCAAAATATACCAAAGGGTTTAAATAACGGCACGTAATATAGTCCTTTCATTTGGGTGCACTTTACTTGTACGCTTGTCCGTATAACACTTCCAAAGATTCCCTGTTTTTATTACACTTCATGATAGGTTAGTAAACTATATGATTACTTTGGTTCACTTTTTTTTGTATACAAATTGTTTATCTTAAAAGTCAGTAGATTAATTACCGTGGCAATAATGAGGAAAAGATCGAAGTTAGGTTCGATCTTCCATGCACTTAGGTCTCTTTCCATATACAACGAGAAGATTAGACATTGGATTGTCCCGACTATACTGTAAAACGAAGCCACTTTCATAACGTGTGGATACTTTTTGACCGTTCCTGTCTGCCAAAGATTAAAGAAACATTAGTCTCAAATTAAGTAACATGCATTAAGATGGTCTATATTATTGTTGATGTTGATCATACCTGAATTACATTGAAGAGGGAGACAGAAAAAAAAGCGGCAGCTAAAAATATACAACCGAGGAACCAGTTGTCCGGGATGCTGTAGTAGACCAATAGTTTAGGGACTGATCTGAGAAGACGAGTTGGGGAAGCAGACGAAGCTGGTCTTATGAAGGGACCTTTGTACGATTCTTCAACGAATGCTCCGCTTAATGAGATTATTGTTCCCATGACTTTAGCCCTCGTGTTCATGTTTCTCCAATCCAACTTGCTCCTTCTATATAATCATGCATAGATAGTTATAATATATTTTGAAAACTATATCTAATTTATATGCTGATTGTGTAATGGTGGTCATAGATGGCTTATAGAAATCAAGTTTTGTAAATAAGAACTCTTCTTATTAATCTTAAGGAAAACTCTCTCAAAAACCTTAAGCTCTCAATCACTCAAAAAACTCTCTTAAGTGTTGCAACAATCTCTGCAACTACTTATATATATATATTAAACTCCTAATCCTAATAGGAAATATGTTTAGATAACTCCTAAACATAATGTAAATCCTAATATCCATATCTCGGTAGGATTAGGTCTTATCTTGATCCTCAAGTTTCCTTTTTCTTCAAGCTTAAGTCAACATTCTCCCCTTTAAGCTTGAAGCTCCTTGTTGCTAAGTCCACCATACCGATATAGTCTCTCATCTCCTTGAATCTGATTCTTCCTAAGGCCTTCGTTAAAATGTCTGCCTTTTGTTTATCTCCAGGAACGTGTTCCACTTCTACTTGTCCGTTTTCAACACACTCTCTTATGAAATGATACCTCTTGTGTATATGCTTACTTCTTCCATGGAAAACAGGGTTTCTCGTCAACGCTATTGCTGACTGATTGTCAATACGAATAATAACCTTCACACACGGCTTTCCTGTTATTTCACTTAGCAGGTCTTGAAGCCATATTGCTTGTCTCGCAGCTTCTGTCCCAGCCATAAACTCTGCTTCACACGACGATAAAGCCACCGTATCTTGTTTTTGTGAGCACCAAGATATCGGACTGTCTCCAAGGTAAAATATATGGCCCGTTGTACTCTTACCATCATCTGGGTCTTCATTATGGGAGCTGTCACTATATCCCACAATCTTCGGCATCTCCATTGTTGGTCGAGAAAATGACAGTCCATATGCAAGACTTCCACGTAAATACCGCATGACTTGTTTCATGGCGGCTCCATGCGATTCCCTTGGGCTCTGCATGTACCTACTTAGCACTCCTACACAAAAGGACAGGTCTGGTCTGGTATGGAGAAGATATCGCAGACATCCGACGTTTTTCCTATATCTCGTTGCATCGATCTCCTTCTCGTGTTCTGCCTTTGATAGTTTCAGTCCAAGCTCCATCGGTGTTTGACAAGAATTACTTTTGTCCATTCCATCTTCCTCCAATATCTTTGATGCATATCTCCTTTGATTAAGTGTTATTCCGCTCTCATGTTGGCATACTTCTATACCAAGATAGTATGTCAATCTTCCTAAGTCGCTCATATCAAATTTGCTCGCCATGTTGTGTTTAAATTCTTGTATGATGCTTGCGTTGGTTCCGGTTACGAATAGATCGTCTACGTACACAGCGACCAACAGTAAATCGCCATTAACTGTCTTGCGGTAGACCGAGGGCTCTTTTGAGCATCGCTTGAACTGTAACTCGCATAGAATACGGTTTAGTTTGGTGTTCCAGGCTCTTGGCGCTTGTCTTAACCCATACAATGCCTTCTTGAGTTTATAAACTTTATTTTCTTCTCCCCTTTTCTCGAAACCTTCAGGCTGCGTAACGTACACCGTCTCCTTGAGTTCTCCATGTAGGAATGCAGTTTTTACATCTAAATGATGTACTTCCCATCCATGAGCTGCAGCAAGATTGACGAGGAGCCTTATTGTCTCAATTCGTGTGACTGGAGCGAACACCTCATCAAAATCGATTCCATGGCGTTGTACATATCCTTTGGCCACTAGTCGGGATTTGTACTTATTAATGCTTCCATCTGCATTACGTTTGATCTTGAATACCCACTTCAAACCTATCGCCTTTGCTCCATACGGTAGGTCTACGAGAGTCCATGTTTCATTCTTCTCGATGGACTCTATCTCTTCTATGCAGGCTCGTGTCCATTCCTTTGATTTGCTAGCTTCACCATAATTCTTTGGCTCATTGTTTAGATACATAAGTACCTCTTCTCCAAGTTCTTCGGCCATTAATATGTAATCATCAAGGTACTTAGGCTTTACGTGTACTCTTTCTGATCTTCTTAGTTCTTGTGGTTCTGCTTCATTGATCTCTGTTTCGTCTTCATCATGTACCGAGATATCAGACTCGAGTTCTTGCTCATTATTTGAGTCAGTTACTTGCTCTATGCTTAGTTTTTCTGACTCGGTGGTTATACCATGGTTTCCGAACCTTCCAAGGTTGACTACAAAACTTTCGTTGAAAGAATCTGTCTTGTCTGCATTCCAATTCCAGCCTTTTGTTTCGTCAAAAATAACATCTCGATTTACCACAATCTTTCGTGTGTGGGGATCGTATAGTCGGTAAGCTTTCGATCCCGGCTCCGTCCCCAAGTGTACTAGCAGCTTTGTTCGATCGTCAAGCTTCTTTAACAGCTTTGTTTCTATCTTTGCGTATGCTATGCATCCAAAAACTCGTACATGATCGATCCTTGGCTTCTTCTTGCGATATACTTCATATGGCGTTCTTTCCTTTAGTGCTCGAGTTGCTACACGATTCAATAGGTACGTTGAATGTCTTGTTGCCTCACCCCAGAGATAATTAGGCATGTGCATATGTTTCATAATGCTTCTTGTCATTTCCATCAAGGTTCGGTTTCTTCGTTCAACCACCCCATTCTGTTGGGGTGTATATGGAGCAGTAAGGTGTCTTTTTATCCCATTCCTATCGCAGTAGTCATTGAATTCCTTTGAAACAAATTCTCCTCCTCTATCCGTTCGAAAGGTGATGATTTTCTTCCCTGTTTCTTGCTCTACCGTCTCTCTTAACCTTTTGAATTTTGTAAAAGCTTCATTCTTTTCCTTCAACAGCATACTCCACATATATCTTGTATAATCGTCGATAACAACGAATATATATTTATTTCCAGCAGGCGTACTTGGAGTTATAGGTCCGCATAAATCTCCGTGTAGAAGTTCTAGTACCTCATTAGCTCGATAAGTAGTAGCTTTAGGGAATACTTTTCTTGCTTGCTTACCAAGTAAGCAGGAACCACACACTTCTTTCTCAATACGCATGTTAGGGATGCCGAGTACTAGTTCCCTTTGCATCATATTCTTCAGACAATCGAAATTTATATGGCCAAGCCGTGAGTGCCATCTTCGTGACTCGTTCTCTGTCGATGCATGGAGACATATGGTACGTTTTATAGCCATATGGACTTTATATAATCTGTTTCGAGATCTTTGAGCTTTGACAAGTAATCTTCCATACTGATCATGCATTGTAAGCTCCTCTCCTTTCATTCTAATATCACATCCCGCTTCTGTAGCTTGTCCTAAGCTTATGATGTTACTCTTCAGATCCGGAATAAAATACACATCAGTCATCTTTCTTGAGTCTCCATTCATATCAGTGAAAGATATTGTCCCTTTTCCTTTGATATCAATGCGGGAATCATCACCAAAACGTACTTTTCCGGTAATAGTATTGTCAATCTCCAAAAAATACCTTCGATCACCAGTCATATGATTACTAGCACCATTGTCAAGATACCATATGTTCTCCTCTCCATTATTAGTCTCGTATTTCTCTGGTATAATATTTTTCTCGTTTAGGAACACTACTTCATGCATCATGAGGTCATCAGCTTCTTGTGTATCAGTGTTGTCGTTCTCTTGAGCTTCTTGTAACTTTAGTAAACGGTCTGGACACTGAGCCGCGAAGTGACCAACTTTGTCACATCTGTAGCAAGTTATTCTTGACGTATCTCGTCCTCCATTGAAACGACCTCGACCTCTTCCTCTGTAATAACTATTACGACCACCTCTGCCTCGTCCTCTGTATGAATCTCCATAGTAATCACGGCTCGTTTGTTCTTGATATGATCGGTTAGGTTGTTCTTGTGATGAACGGTTTGTTTGACTAGCTTGTCCATCTGCAGTTGCATATAAAAGTTTTCTTTGGTCGTCTTCTACTTCTTCTTCGTCTGCAACTCTCTCTTCGTATGCCTTTAAGCGTCCCATAATGTCTTCGAAACTCGTCGTGTTGAGGTCCAGTACCTGCTCAAGTGATGCTACTATGTGTATGTATTTCTTTCGAGGAAGACTCGTAAGAAATTTCTTAACAAGTTTTACTTCTTCGATATTGACTCCGAGAGCAGCAGATTTAGATGCGAGTTCGGACAGCTTGCCTCCAAAATCGTCAATACTTTCGTTATCCTTCATCTTTAACCTATCGAAATCGTTCATTAGGGTTTGAAGTCTAGCTTCCTTTACCCGCTCCGCTCCGACGTGCCTGGTTTTGATCGCCTCCCATACTTGTTTAGCCGTCGCAAGTTCTCCTACTTGTAATATGAGTGCTTCGGGTATCGATTGAAATAGCAGTGCCACGGCCATATCATTCTTATCGTCGTTTGTTGTCTCCATCTCTATTGCTTCCCAAACCTTATGAACTTTAAGAGTAATTTTCATCCTCATGGCCCAGACGGTGTAATTAGTTGAGTTGAGCATGGGACATTGTATTGATGAAGATCCTCCACCTTCTTTTGTTTTTCCAGTCGCTGGAATAATGTCTCCCATGATCTTTGTATTGCTCTGATACCAAATATAGAAATCAAGTTTTGTAAATAAGAACTCTTCTTATTAATCTTAAGGAAAACTCTCTCAAAAACCTTAAGCTCTCAATCACTCAAAAAACTCTCTTAAGTGTTGCAACAATCTCTGCAACTACTTATATATATATATTAAACTCCTAATCCTAATAGGAAATATGTTTAGATAACTCCTAAACATAATGTAAATCCTAATATCCATATCTCGGTAGGATTAGGTCTTATCTTGATCCTCAAGTTTCCTTTTTCTTCAAGCTTAAGTCAACATGGCTTACCCGAGGATGAGATTGAGCAAGAAGGAGAATGAAGGAATGAGTAATCCCATTGCACATACCACTATGGGTGAGCTGAAGCTTAGTCCCACAAATGCCAAATTTTGGAATAGAAATATCCTTCACATATTTAAAGTAACTCAATACTGTCAGTGTATATGTATATGCATGAATAACAATTTAAGTACGTTAAAATGCATGCAAGTACGTGTGTGCTAGCAAGAGGGCAAAATATTTAGATACAACGTCATGCATTTTTTATTTTATTTTATTTTATATTAACTACACAAAGAAAACGTGGTGTGCGAGGTATGCCGCTCACAGAGAAACGTCACGATGTTGAAAATACTAAAATATCTTTTGGCCTAGTTGTTTATAGTATAAACTTTTTTGGGTAAAATTAAAATATAAACTTTATATTATAACCTAGTAAACGGCATGCAGTCTTGTCTATTTTCGATAGATGACGTGGAAAACCTATGTCATATGATAATATAGGAGTTGATTGGTAAGGTTTTGGAAGCTGGCATCCATATTTCTTTCTAGGGCTATTTTATAACGTGATTATGATTTAACTTTCGAAAATGAATTTAAAGCAAAAAATAGAAAAATATGCAGTTCTATAAATCAGTTTTGTATTAGCTTTTATTTAGTGGTTTCAATATCTATACTATTATTTGCGAAGTGATTTTTCGCAACGGAGCTCCCACGTTAAAAGCTAGAGCGGTTAATATCGTTTATGCCCTTAATGAATAAAATATAAAAATTATTTAAAATAAAAACGAAATTAGAATATTTTTATTAAATAAATAATTAAATTAATAATAATAAGAATTATCCAAAATCTAAAAATTATTGAAAATAAAAAGATAATTATGTTATATATATATATATATATATTGTGTTGTTATCCAAAAAAAATCTTATCATAAAAAAAACAAAAAAAAAACAGAAAAAAAAAACTAATAACTAAATATTAATCAAGTAAAAATATTAATTTTATATAACTGAGTGAATTCTAAAATTGATTTATTAATAATGAATATATTATACATAAAAATTTACACATAAAAATTCAAATAGAAATATAAATAATAATTATCTTTATATTTTTTAAATTAATAATGTATATATTAATAAGTAATTATCGTTTATGCCCTTAATGAATAAAATATATAAATTATTTGGAAATAAAAATGAAATTAGAATATTTTATTAAATAAATAATTAAATTAATAATAATAAGAATTATCCAAAATCTAAAAATTATTGAAAATAAAAAGATAATTCTGTTATATATATATATATTTTTTTTGTTATCCAAAAAAGAAATTTTATAATAAAAAATTAAAATAAAATAAAAACAGAAAATTAAAAACTCATAACTAAATATTAATCAAGTAAAATTATTAAATTTATATAATTGAGTGAATTCTAAGATTTATTTATTAAATATATTATACATAAAAATTTACACATAAAAATTCAAATACAAATATAAATAATAATTTATCTTTATAGTTTTAAAATTAATAATGTATATATTAATAAGTAATTTTATAAAATGTTTATGCCCGCATATGCGGGCAACCCACCTAGTTTTTAAAAATAAATCTCAGCAAAAAAAAGTTAAAGTCACAACCAAAATATCTACAACATAAAACCTAAAGCAAAAAAAAAAACTTAAAGAAACAACACCAACCAATAAGTCCAAGTCCGGGCTCACAAAATCAGGGACTCATAAGAAAACGTTCAATAATAAAAAGATATGTATTTACCCGGTGAAACCTAGAAAGAAAACACGAACGAAGAGTGGCCAAGAAAAGATAGATTCTTCAGTTCTGCAGGAAAATCATCAAATAACTATATTAGAAAAACAGATATTAAGATTGATTAGTAAGGACTACATGTTTTGTCATAAATTATATAGATCACCTGTCATTTTTGTGGAAGAGGAAAGAAAAGGGAAGAAGAAGAATAGACCCCAAAGCGTTTGTGTAAACAACGAACACAAAAGGACTCATCCCTCCCGTTAAAGCCGTTTTGGCCAATATCGTAAGAGCAATCGTGCATGCCTCCATTATCACCATTGTCACAAACGGCACAAACTCTCTAACCTTCACTTCCATCTCCCTCCTTCTAGATTTTTAAACTAAGAAAAACGGCACGACGTTTTCTAGCTCCAAGAATATCGGCAAATATAGATAGATTTGGTGAGAGAGGGAGAGAGAAAAAGAGAAGTGAAGAAGATCTTCAATGCTATTGGAAAAGATACGAAATTATTGGTTACATTTCTCTATCATTTTATAAAGCGAGAGGAATTGTCATACATTTTTTTTATTTATCATTATCTATTTTTCAGATATAACCTTTCACGAAGAGGTGAAGCTACTTTACTAACGTGATGAAGCTACACGAGTGACTCTACCGTTGCACTAAAGGTGAGATGCTTATGTCACATTTTTTTTTCCTGGCATGTGTTTAAACATAAATCCAAATAGTGTGATGCGGTATCTGAAGATCATTGTATTTATGTAGTAGTTACCTCGCGTTTTATCTCATAACGTATTAAGAACATGATAAACTTGTGACGTACGTGGACCTGATTCTCCTAATATATCATCAGACTTTCTATAAAATCCTGTGTTTGGACATACCTCTTTCGACTTAGATCGCTAAATGTCATAATATAAGCATCCTCTCTCTCGTGTAATGAGGGAATATTAACTGATTCAGTGTTGTTTTCATCAAAATATTGATTAAAGATCATAGTTATTTTGAAGAACAAATGATATATCTAAGCTAACTAATAGTAAGTGATAGAATGATTTAGTATGATTGAGTGACAATGGTTCACGCATTTCCACTACGGTTACATGGGATACTACCATAAGTCCATAACTTCTGCTTACAAACTTCAAACTGCAAGTCACATATTTGTTCACAATATCATTGAAGTAGTCAAGGGCAAAAAACAATAAAAGAAACGACAAGGCATTTTGCTGACCTAAGCAGCGTAAAATCTTGTAATTACAATCAGCATATTAAATTATACAGTAGGCCAGACTATTTGTCTACTCCTGGCTGCGGTTGATTAAGGACCCACATAAGGAAAAAATATAAAGATGATGGGGTCCAAATTGGAAAAATGATAAAATTGATGACCCGATATTTATATTAAAAAGAATTGAAGAAAGGTGTCATTGCTCCTCATCAGAGTCCAAGTATTTGATACTGAAATTAATGGTTAGTGGATTCAGATTTATCCAACAAAAATGTTAGGTTATGATGACGGTTCTACGTTATTTAATTTCTTCCCTAATGCTTATTTAGTCTATATACCAATTCTGAAATAACAATAATTGAATGATTTGAATCATACAAATTCGAATACACATACATGACTGGAAATTTTCATCTAGTGCCGTAATATCATTCCCAGTTAATAGGTAAATCTTAATTTCTAGATATGAATTAGTTTTGAATTAGGTTCAGAACTCTGACCATTGGGTCAAATTGAGTGACCATACATCTTATATGATTAAAGCTAGTTACAAAATTATAATTTGTTCAGCCCTGCCAAGAACAAATCAGTTAATATATCAACAGAATAAACATGTTATTATATTGAATATTGTATTGGAAATATTTTTGGTTCAAAAGACAACAAATAATCTGTTTGTTCTTGTTTAATATAATTATGAATGCGGCTCTTCATTGTGGTATTGGACCAAGTTATGAGCTAAATTGGTTAGGTTTGAATTAAGCTTCAAATACAAGAAAACAAACAAATATGATATGAATTTAGTAAAGAAAAATGTTTTGTTTAGTTTAGTTTATTTCTTTTTTTGTTGTGAAGTGTGATGTTTGACGGCCTAAGTTAGCCCAAATATTTGTTCAAGTATCATAATCTCTTTAAAGGAAGATAGATGTTGGGATATGAAGTTATAACAGGACCTCAAAGAAAAACATAATCGGCTTATCTCAAATATTTTTTCGAAGTACGTAGGACTTGACTATGCAAACGCATAAAAAGATAAACTGCAGATGTTCTCTGTTCAATCAGTCTCGACGTTGGCTTTGAATATGATCAATTACTGAAGAAGTGGTGAGCATCAGTGGGCGCAAAGCCTGTTTCCACTAAGAATTTTGTAATTCAAGTGTATAAGATGTGTTACCTTTTTCTGGCATTGGTATATTATAACGTGGGTTTCAAGCAATGGACCGCATGTGTAATTCTTGGACCCAAACTATATAGCCCATAACATGTGCATATTTTAGGTTGTCCATCTAGATGGAACTAAAATCGCGTTTGTTTTTATGCCAATTTATGCGTTTTCTCTAATCAAACTTGTGGACAAAGTCACTCAAAACATCATTTCCACCGATGTCAAAGAAAAAAACATTATTTTCACCAAACTCTTATCAGCCTTCCTATTCTGATCTTGCATCTGGTCGGGCCAGCTAACTAGAGTATTAAAACCATGTCTAACTCTCTATCGTATGATTATAACGATCTTGTCTATTTTGAATATAAAAGACAAGTCTACATGAATTTGTTTTCTAGACTTCTCCTAAAAAAAATCTTGCAATAATCATAGTCGGAATCCTATTATATATTAAACATTATTAATGATATGTAACTTGATTGATATTTCAGAGACTAAAAGTTCTGGTTCTTTTTTAAAACCCTAGCTAAAACTTATAAATGCACAATCCCTTTTTCATATCATTCACTAGGAAACCAAAAAGAAATCTAGAAAAATGATATTATATTTTAAACAGAAATATGTTCAGTCTTCGTATAATACCTTGGTAAAGTGTAAACGTGAAAGCCAAAAAATGGATTGTTTTTTTTTTGTTACAAAGAATGTAAATATCATCAAATATAAGATGTTTAGATTTTATAAGTTGTGTTAACAAAATGTCTTGACCTATCTAAATTGATCCAATTACAAAATGATAAAAGCCATGGAAACAATTCAGAACCTAATGTTTCTTGGTTTTCTTTTAAGGGGCTCAACTATCTACAAGTATAAGCTGAAACGGCGGACACTGAGCTGGCCAAAACACGTGAGAGTATGGGCTGCATGCATATATATATATATTTGCACAAGAAAAAATAAATATATATATATATATATATATATATATATACTGAATCAATTTTGGCTGATGAAACTGACCAATTAAACGTTTGCAATAGAACATATCATCATATATTCATTAATATACTCTAGCTAGTCGTGTCTCTTAACCAAATGATGATTATACAATTATTGTGCTGGCAGATGTATATATTGGGGATAAATGAGAAGTGAAGCTGGCAAATGATTTTAATCAACAATCTTGTGAGAACTTAATCATGTTAACGTTTTTGGCAAAGCACATGTAGGATTTAAGTTATGATCCGATCCCCCCAGTCCCGGCTCTCGACTACGGCAACAAGGGCGGTTGCCATGGGCCCATAAGTCCTATTAAAGTTGTAGTGTTATTTCAAAGGCCCTTTTTAATTTGTTAAGTTATTAAAAAGGCCCATAATTACTTAAATCTCTAAACTTAATCTACTAATAAAAAAACATAACAATAAAAAATCTATAAGTTCATCACCATTAGAGATCTAGGGCCCACCTAAATATGATATATTTACTAATAAAAAAATTCAGATTTATATTTTTTTTAACAATAAGGACACATATTTTTTTTTTGTATTTGAAGTGTTGAATTTAGACAAAATTTAAAAGATATGATACGCAAAAGTTTTACTAAACCTTAAAATGCAAAAAAAAAATTTGTAAACCTTAAAATGCAAACTAAATTAATAAGTTTAGCTTTTTTTTAAAAAAAACATTCTTTTTAATAATTAAATTAATTAATTAAAGGGTCTTAAATATTTTTTTGCCCAGGGCCCATCAACAAGTTGAGCCGGGACTGGATCCCCCCAAAAAATCCCATCATCATTTTCAATCTTTCAGATATATATCGCATAATTGCTTTGTAGCAGGCTGGTGATCAAGTTCTCTTGTATCAACTTTATCAATATATATATATATATATATAGATTTGATTATTCCAATATCTAGCCATCCATATTAATTTAGTTTACAGATCACATCACAGAACTGTTGCGATCATACTTTGATAGTCATGGAATAAACACATCATGTGCTTCCAGATTATTTATGTATTAATTTCATCTA
>CAJHQP010004295.1:0-57115 GCA_905132765.1 Moricandia arvensis | reverse complement strand
GCTCAGCTTCTTCCAGGCTAGTCATGATCACATCATCCTCTCCCTCTTGAAAAGGATTTGACCTCAAATCTGAATCTGCAACAAAAGGAAGTAAATCAGAAACATTGAACACATCAGATACATTATACTTCCCTTGAAGATCAACTCGGTAGGCATTGTTGTTGATTCTCTTGATTATCAGGGAATGTCCATCTACTCGCGGCATCAGCTTGTTCTTCCTCTCAGCTGGGAACCTGTCCTTCCTTAGATGAATCCACACCAGGTCACTTTCTTCAAATATCATCTCTTTGCGTCCTTTGTTTGCATGTTTCTCGTACTGCTTGGTCTTCTTCTCTATATTCTCCTTAGCTTTCTCATGTATCTTCAAGCCTTTTTCCTGCCATCCAAACTATACCTCTGTTTCAAAGGCAATGGGATCAAATCTAGTGGGGAACAAGGGTTAAAGCCATAAACTATTTCAAAAGGAGAGAATAGGGTAGAAGAGTGCTTAGCGTGATTGTAGGCGAACTCAATATGGGGTAGACATTCCTCGCATGACTTGAGTTTGCTTTTCACCATTGCTCGCAACAGAGTGGATAGGGATCGATTCACCATTTCGGTTTGCCCATCTGTTTGTGGATGGCATGTAGTCGAGAACGATAGCTTCGTTCCAAACTTTTCCCATAGCGTGCGCCAAAAGTGACTCAAGAATTTGGTATCTCTGTCAGAGACTATGACCTGAGGCAAGCCGTGTAGTCTCACAACCTCTCTGAAGAATAGATTAGCCACGCTAGCAGCATCGTCGGTCTTGTGGCATGCTATAAAGTGAGCCATCTTGCTAAACCTGTCTACAACCACAAAATTCGAATCTCTACCATTCTTGCTTCGATGTAAGCCTATCACAAAGTCCATAGAAATATATGTCCAAAGATGAGATGGAATAGGCAGAGGAGTGTACAAACCGTTAGGTTGCACCTTACTCTTGGCCTGTTTGCAAACAGCACACCGTGAACAAGCCTTTTCAACATCTTTCTTCATATGGGGCCGATAGAAGTGGCCTTGAAGGTCGAGTAACGTCTTGGTGACTCCAAAGTGTCCAGCTAGGCCTCCAGCATGTGCCTCTCGAACCAGTAACTCACGAAGGGAGCCATTGGGTATGCACAGCCGGTCATTGAAGAATAAGTATCCTTCCTGTCTATAATATTTCTCAAATGAAAATTTGGAACACTTTGCGTAGTAGTCAGAGAATTCAGCATCAGATTCATATAATTCTATGATATGCTCAAACCCGATTAGTTTAGATGTTAAGGAAGTAAGGAGGGTGTACCTGCGGGATAATGCGTCTGCGACCACATTATCCTTACCTTTCCTATACTTAATGACATATGGGAAGGTCTCAATGAACTCTATCCATCGGCCGTGCCTCTTGTTGACTTTTTGTTGCCCCTTGAGATGTTTCAGTGACTCATGATCTGTATGTATCACAAACTCCTTGGGCCATAGGTAGTGCTGCCATGTCTGCAATGCCCTCATCAATGCATACAATTCTTTATCATAGGTTGGGTAGTTCAGGGTAGCTCCTCCTAGTTTTTCACTAAAATAAGCGACTGGCCTTTTGTCTTGCATTAGTACAGCTCCTATCCCTACACCTGAAGCGTCACATTCAATTTCAAAAGTTTTCAAGAAATCAGGAAGTACTAAGAGAGGGGCATTTATAAGCTTCTCTTTTAAGGCTAAGAACGCCTTCTCTTGTGCATCCTCCCATTTGAATCCGACATCCTTCTTGATAATTTCGGTTAATGGAGCTGCAAGGGTGCTGAAATCTTTAACAAAGCACCGGTAGAACCCAGCTAGTCCATGGAAGCTTCGGACTTCTCCTATAGTCTTAGGAATCGGCCATTCTTTGATTGCTTTGATCTTCTCTTCATCGACCCTCACACCATCTGCACTTACTACAAATCCTAAGAAAACAATCTCTTTAGTGCAGAAAGTACATTTGGATAAGTTGGCGAATAGAGATTGAGAGCAAAGAACATCAAGGACCGTTCGGACGTGCTCAAGATTCTCTTCCAAACCTTTGATGTAGACGAGGATGTCGTCGAAGTAGACAACTACAAAGACACCAATGTATGGTCGCAACATGTGGTTCATTAGTCTCATGAAAGTGCTTGCAGCGTTGGTGAGTCCGAATGGCATGACCAACCACTCGTACAGCCCCTGCTTGGTCTTGAACGCGGTCTTCCAATCATCTCCTTCTTTCATGCAGATCTGATGATATCCACTCTTTAAGTCGATCTTGGAAAAGGTAGTCGAACCACGTAATTCGTCCAACATGTCGTCTAATCTTGGAATGGGGTGTCTATACTTGGCGGTTATGTTGTTGATAGCACGGCAGTCTACACACATCCTCCAAGAGCCGTCTTTCTTTGGTACCAATAGAACTGGGACCGCACATGGGCTCATACTCTCTCGGATGTGGCCCTTAATCATCAGCTCTTCTACTTTCCTTTGTAGCTCCTTTGTCTCTACTGGATTAGTTCGATAGGCCGGTCTGTTAGGTAAGGTAGAACCTGGTACAAAATCGATCTCATGTTCTATTCCTCGTATTGGTGGTAATCCTTGTGGGATATCCTCGGGGAAAACATCAGTATAGTCCTGAAAAAGCTTAGTCATACCACTAGGAAGTTCCTGTGAAGGGTTAGTACTGATGTCATCATGGACCAGCTTACCAATGTAGAAAATGTGATCATGGACCAGCTTGTAGATGAAGATGCCTTATCCATTACTGAAGGTCCCAATACTTGTTCCAGATCAAAGAAACTCAATGAAGCTGATGGAGGATTACTCAAGATGTCTTGGAAACAAAAACAATGTCTTGGACAAAGCTTGATGATCCGAGTTACCTTGATCACCATTCAAGCTGATTAGTACTTAGGAAAAGTACTTGTGTGTGCTCTTTTCCTTGCTCTCGGTTTTGCCCCAAAGAGGTTTTACGGAGGAAGGTTTTTAACGAGGCCGCAAGCTGCTTTACATATCACCTAAGTCCTAATCACCCTCCAAGATTGAAGACATCTCAATCTTATGTTATATTTTAGACTAAGTTTTTATGTTATGTTTTCTTTCCACATAACTTGGTCTTTGTTTTATTTCCAAGGGGAGCGTGTGCTTTTATTCCCTTGCTAGTTCCGAGAGCTTGTGCATGTACAAGTCTCTTCCTTTATATATCTGGTCGAAATCAATAAGAAAGGACCCCATCTTTTAATCAAAAACCTAGTTTTCTCTCTTCTCTCTTATCTTTGGCGAGTTGAAGGTTTCTGGTGTGTAATATCCAGAGTCTAAGGGCTTCTTATTTGGTGTGTCATATCCAGATCAGTCGCCTAGAAGTATCAGGAGATCATCCTGTTAGATTTTCAGAGATCTAGGTCGTGTGTGATGAACAAACCCTTTAGGGACAGAGAGAACTGGAAATGGTGAAGAGAGTGGATCTGGTTTCTGCTTGTGTAAACTTGAACCAGAAACAGAGATTAGGAGATTAAGAGAGATTTGAGAGATTAAGAAAGGGAGAGACTAAAGGGATTCTGGAACAAGAACACTAAGCTTGATATTATGAAGTGGAGAGGGGAAATCCCCCTTACTCTCTTAAGAGTTTACAAATCGCCAACTACAACCATTTATAGGCTTTACAAGTTTCTGGACCATAAACCTAAATCTAATGGCTGTGATAAGACTTGAGAATGAATGGCTAGGATTGCTGGCGAGTTTTAATCTGGTCAAGGGAAGGAAGGCTTGTGATTGGCTGTCCAAAGGCTCCTCTGAATCTGACTGGTTCTTTGGCTAGATACATAGTCTCTTTTGCTCTTCCTTTCCAGCAAGTATACAGCCAGAACCAGCCTGTCATCGCACCTTATCTTCTTTTATCCACAAAGCATCTTCTTGGTATCTCCTTGATGCCATTTTGATTCCTCTTGATCAGAACCACTTGGTTTAAGTCCCAAGCTTTGCACGGACCACCAGGGAGTGTACGGACAGGTTATGGTCCGTACACTTTTGCCCTATTTTTGCACAAAGCCTAAAACACTTCAAATGGTCGAGTATCAAAGTTCTGGGTCGTCCTTGGTCCGTACGGATCAGGTACAGTCCGTACAAGTCCGTACATGTCCGTACAGAATCCGTACGGGTCGCCCTATTTTTGCACACTCGACCATTTGATCCCAAATGGTTCCTAAAGTCCCTCCTGGACTTGTTCTTCAGTTTACATTAGCTTCAGGACCCTTCTTGACACCTTTAAACACTTCCAAAGCCTTCTTAGATAATCTCCGGAGGTATTGCCCTATTTTTGCACATTCCACCATTTGATCCCAAATGGTTCCTAAAGTCCCTCCTGGACTTGTCCTCCACTTTACACTAGCTTCAGGACACTTCTTGAAACCTTTAAACACTCCTAAAGCTTTCTCAGACAATCTCCGGAGGTCTTGCCCTATTTTTGCACAAGACCCAAACTTCACCCAAACTCATCCTTTTGCTCCATTTCATCTCTTCAAGTTAACACTCACCCTCAAGCTTGACTCTAGTGATCCTAAGTCAAGCTTGGAACCTTGAAGAGTCTCCTCATTAAAAACCTTATCAAAGAAAACCCTTTTTGGGATAAAACCTTGATAAGGAAAAGAGTAAGATCTCCAAGGCCTAGGGATTGGCCAGTGAGTTCTTTGTGTCTCAACCAGTGTGGTGGACACAAAGAACTCTGGATCATGGCCCTCACTGTGGTGCAAGTCTGGACCGACTCTCATTGCACACCACTCACTCTTCTTGAGCTCAACTAGCTCTCTCCACACTGATCTTGGTCTCTCCCCCTTTCAGCCAACCTCTTGTTGGGTTTAAGTGCTCGGATTACCAGATACTAACTCAGCCTTGGTTGCTTCTTCTTCTTGAATAACCACCAAGGATTCTCACTTCACAGATCATTGAAGCTTCTCAATACTCCCCCTCAAGCTTGACCATGTGGAACAAGTCAAGCTTGGAAGGATTGCTTCATGATCTTGATCAACACACCACTGCCCACTCCTTTCTGATCTCGCCACCTTGAATCGAAAGCTGGAAGATACCTCAGCTAACTCTTCAACCACCTCACTTCAGAAGCCGCATTGTAGAGTCACCTTCTTCTTCACACAGCCAAGAGTGCTCTAACCACTCCCTTGTCTAGACTCGCCAATGTCTAAACCCGGATGGCTCCATCTTCTATTCCTGGTGCAATGGTGAGGAGGAACCAGGTCTTGAACTTAGATCATCAGGTAGCTCACTCAAGTCCCCACCTCAAGCTTGAATTGAGTTTAGGTTCAAGCTTGAAAGTGAGCCTGAATAAGCCTCCAAACCAGGAGCACACCACCCCAACAGCTGCGCTTAAAACACTGGTCCACCTTCATGTCTTCAGCTCCAAGTACCCTCAGGTCACCGGCCTCCTCAAGCTTCAGTGATGACCTTGCCTTGTGCATCTTCACGAACGAGGAGCACATCACTCCCAACAGCTGCGCTTAGACTACTGGCTTCATGCACAAGCACCAACAACTCTCCACTGCCTCAGCAATGGGCAAGTCTACATCTTTGTTCCGGATTGATGCTGAACAAGGACACTCCTTGTGAACCTGAAACAACACTCAAACTCCAAACAAGATAAGACACACTTGCATTGGGATCAAACCTTGACTAATCATCAAGTTTGATCACCAATGTCACAAGCTTTGCACTTAGACAGTATCTCATTGTCATTAAGATCCATCTAATGCAAGCTTACCACTCTCTAAATGCAATGGATGAACTGATCAGGAACACTCACAAAGCAATTAGGCAATAAACTCCTGCCTTAAACGACCCTTAGACTCATGTCTAGGTGTATCAACCTTAAGGCAGTAACAATGATAAACAAATGCAACAGTTTTAACCTATTCTATTCATGAAAGCAAGCCGGATTAGACACACAATCTATCATCCTAGCAAGACAACCATTTAGAACAAAGACTAAGCAACATTATCATTTCCAAATACCAGACCCAAATGCTTCACTTTAATCAGTTCTATTCATGTATGCAAGCAGATTAAGAACATACTATCTAATATCATGACAAGCATCATTTAGAACTGGAGCAAGCATTTCAACAACTCAAACAACCAAACGAGTCTCTTTCAACACAACCTGGAACAGATTCTAAACTTTTTACATCTAGCAATCTTTAAACACATTCTCAGGTCTCAACACATCACACACACACATTTCAGTTCATATAGTTCAAAAAGGATCAAGCTTTACTCAAGGGAAAGAAGTTTCCTTACAGTCAAGGAACTAGTGTTAGTTCCTTGAACCACCATTGATACATGGACTGGACAGGAGCTATTGTTGTCGACCCCAGCATCTCCTTCCTCCATGGACCTTCCCCTTGGACTCTCCATGTCAAAGACCCCACCTTTCTTCATACTTGAGTCGCCCCCATCAGTAACAAGTTGAAAGCTTTCACCTTTCTTCCTGATCTTTGAATAGGAACCCGCCTGGACTATTTTGATGAAGAGGGGAGCAATTCCTCTTCAAAACTTCTAGATCCAAGGCTCTTCTTTCTTCTGGACGGGTATGAGAGAGTACGGATCTTCAAGAACACTTTCTGGGCAGCAGATGAACACCTTGTAGAGGTTGAACCGGCTGGAAAGGAAGTGTCTTTTGGGCTTGAATGGACATGAGAGTGAGCTTAGATATTCAGCGGATGAAGGAACCAAGTTCTGATGAACCAGGCTCTGATACCATGTTAGATTTTCAGAGATCTAGTGTTGACATGAAGAAATAAATGACAAGGAGAAGTTGCTGACAAGAAGACATGAATAGCAGAGTAGAAGAGATCAAGGCAAGAGGAGCATCCAGAATGATCAAGTATAAACTAATCACTTGTCCGTACAGTTAGGTCAAGGAGTGACCTAACGTGGCTTGCAAGACAAGGGAAGGTTTAACTTGAGAAGAAAGGAAGCTTAATCTATTCAGAACCAAAGTAGGATGTTGACAAGAAGCAAAGAGACGTTGGGGGATAAGTCACATGCTGAAGAATTCAAATGGAGAGAGGGGGGGACCATTAGTCACCTGTCACTTTCCAACTAGGCTGGACGTGCCCCTGCTATTCTTCAGACTGCTCAGACCCATTTGTTTAATCTTTTCTCTGCTCAACTTGTCTGAATTGTTTATTAGTTGTTTTGTTTTGTTTGTCTATTAATAGACTTGTACTCAGAAACCACATTAAGCAAGGAAATCATTTCTCTCCTTCTCTCTCTTTACATTTCGAAATATCCTCTCTCTCTCTCTTGTTCTTCATGTTCTTCAGTTTCCAGCAAGTAAACTCTCTCTAAATCTCTTATTCTCACATGGTATCAGAGCACTTATGCTCTTGAGACCTATTCTTCTTCATTCTTATACTTAACTTCCGCAAATCTCTGAGTTTTCTTTTCTATTTTTGGCAAAGTTCATCTTGTTCTTCAGCTGTTCTTCATTTCCAGCTCCAGAAATTGCCAAAAATGGAAAATACCAAAGTAAACATTCCAGTTACTCTCAAGGGAGATAACTATCTTTTATGGTCAAGGCTTGTCAAGACAGCCTTGGGAGGACGAGATCTCTGGTTCTATGTGACAGAAGACCAACCATTAAAGAAGACCATCCTAGGAGAGGATGGTACTGAAGTGGTGTTGGCTGGCGAGGACAAATGGGGTCAGGAGGACCTCATGGTGTTGTCTATCATTCAGAACAGCCTTGAAGCTTCAATCCTGGAAGCTTACTCCTACTGTGAGACCTCCAAAGAGTTGTGGGATACACTTAGGAAGGTGTATGGCAACATGTCTAATCTGAGCAGGGTGTTTGAAATCAAGAAAGAGATCAACAACCTGAAACAAGATGAAGGAGAGTTCAACCAGCATCTTGGAAAATTTAGAAGCTTATGGTCAGAGCATAACATGCTAAGACCAAGTTCTAGTGATCCTGAAGTCTTAAGAGAAAGGCAAGAACAGGATGTGGTCTTTAGTTTGCTACCCACTCTAAATCCATCATACAGTCAGCTGATCAAGCATGTTCTTAGAGAAGACAAGCTCCCAAGTGTAGAAGGTGTGTGTGCGCTTATCCAGCAAGAACAAGCTACTCACACACTCTTTGAGAAGGAAATGAAGTCATGTTATCCTACAAACAACACGCTAAGAAAGAATGGGAAAGTTGTGTTGTTTCATGAGTGCAAGAGGACTAAGAAACAACATAGAAGAAATTTTTTGAAACAAAGGAAGATGGATATTAGGATGACCAGGAATTTGCTCAAGCAGATTGAACCTCGGACATTTGAAGGAAAGACCATGTATTCTGCCTTCAGTAGTGATTCAAATGAAGAAGGAGCGTGGAGAAGTGCAGCTGGTGCTACCAGAACTGATGACTCAGTGACCAGGAGTGATCTGAATGACTTCATTAGAGCTGCCAAGGCCATCATCTCAGCTAAGAAGGCAGGTACAGACTCTAAACCTATCATTATAGATTCAGGAGCTAGTCACCATATGATTAGTGATAGGAATCTGATTAGTGATGTAAAGCCAGCCTCAGAGAATGTAATTATAGCCAATGGAGATAAGGTTAAGATAGAAGGGATAGGGAACCTTAGGTTGTTCGATAGAGAATCATCTGCCTTATATATGCCTCAGTTTACTTCTAACTTGCTATCAGTAAGGAAGGCTACAGTTGATTTGAGTTGTCAAGTGCTATTTAGACCTGATGATGTTGAGTTTCAAGACCTAAAGACAGGGCAGGTGATTGGAAGAGGACACAGTCATGATGAACTCTATCATCTCAAAAGAACAGAACCATCTTCTTCTATCTGCATGATCAGTACTTCTCTGGGAGTTGATGGCACTACATGGCATGCCAGGTTGGGACATCCTCATGCTAGAGCTCTAAGCCTAATGCTTCCTGGTGTGGTGTTTGAAAATGATGGATGTGAAGCATGTATCTTGGGGAAGCATTGTAGGACAGTCTTTCCAAGGTCAAGTACAATCTATGAGAAGTGCAAGAAAGGTTTACAATGAAGGAAGAAGGCTTGGGTGAAGTTTGGAGTCATTTGGAAGAATGTAAAGTTTTCGGGTCGACCTGGTTCGTACGGATCCGTACGGTCCGAGTTGAAAGATTTAATAAACTCTGGTTGTGTAAGTGAGAGGAACCCCAATGGGGAAGATGAGAGCTTGTTTAGGTCGAAATGAGAGTGAGACTGATGAGAGAGAGAGAGAACCAAAGATTTAGAGACTTAGGGAGACTAGAGAGAGAGACTAAGAGTTTGTGAAGAGGAAAGGGGAAACCCCCTATTCTGCTTAACATTTCACACGACAATGAACCCTTTAAATAGGGAATGAGGTTACATAAGGGTTTACAAGAGAATTCAACACATAAAGAAAGGAGTCAACATAATTTGAAATGCTTGGCCAGAATTGCTTAAACAGGCTGTCACTTGCTGGCTAAGGGAAGGAAAGTATGGCTGGAAATAAGCCACCACGCCTCATGTATCTGTCCAGAGACCAGTCCACATTCATCCCTTCCTTTCCAGCATAGATAAGGCTCTTCCTTATCCAAAAATGGTCAACACAAAGCAGCATCTCGCCTGATCCTCTAAAGATGCCAACCTTATCCATCCGAATACCTTTCTTCTTCCTTTCTTCTTTCTAGGGTTCTTCTTGCCTTGTGCATCAAGTCTCCTCCATGGATGTGTACGGATTAGGGTTTGGTCCGTACACATTTTGCCCTATTTTTGCGCAAACCCAAAACATCCTCATTTGGGCGAATGTAAAGTTTTCGGGTCGACCTGGTCCGTACGGATCCGTACGGTCCGAGTACATCCGTCCGTACCAAATCCGTACGGCCTTGCCCTAACTTTGCACATTCTTCCAAATGACTCCAAACTTCACCCAAGCCTTCTTCCTTCATTGTAAACCCTTCTTGAACCTTGATATAGCAGTGCATAAGCTTCTGGACTCTCCTTAGGTCTTGATAGAACTTCTAAGTGGTTTGGCCCTAACTTTGCACATAACCTTTAGTGATCAGATTATCACTTCAGGTTTAACAATTGCCAAGGTCTTCCAAGGAGTATGTGACCAGCTTCCATAGGCAACACATCACACAAGACTTCATCTTCATATCTCCCTATGGCTAAAGGAATGAGCACTTGACTTAAAACCTTCATGGTGCCTTCTTCATTCAGCCATTGTAGCCGGTAAGGTTTGGGATGCTTCTGAACCTTCAATCCCAACTTCTTGACCATAGTTTCACTCGCAGCATTCACACAACTGCCTCCATCAACAATGAGGCTGCACACTTTCCCTTGGACCAAGCACCGGGTGTAGAATAGGTCCTCACGTTGCTCTAGCTCCTCAGTCTTGTTTTGCAAGCTTAGAAGCCTTCTAGCTACTAAAAGCTTCCCCTGGACTGGTCCTTCTTCATGCTCCTCTTCACTTTCTTCTTGGTCAGAGTCAGTGTTGTCATCTTCTGAGGCATACTCTCCATCTTCCAGCAAGATCATGACTCTCTTGTTGGTACATTCATTGGCATAATGACCTCTTCCTTGGCACTTGAAACACTTGACATCACGAGCTCTGGAACTAGAAGCTTCAACCTTGCCTTTGCCCTTGTCAAGAGCACTGCTTGGTTTGATTTCTTCTCTTGGATAGGACTTGTTATCCTTCTGGAACGGTTTAGACTCCTTAGGGTAAGGTGACTTCTCTTCCTTGGTGTTGTGTAACCGGTTAGAGCCATAGTGGTTGCGTGAATGTCCCTTCCTCTTGAGCTGTTGCTCCACAAGAATAGCCTTGTGTAGCATCTCTTCAAGCTCCACATAATGTTGCATCTCAACATTGTCTTGTATCTCTCGGTTTAAACCACACAGGAACCTTGACATGGTGGCTTCTGTATCTTCTGATATGCTAGCTCTCAGCATGAGCAACTCCATCTCCTGGTAGTACTCCTCCACTGATCTTGAACCTTGGGTAAGTTTCCTGAGCCTGTGGTGCAAGTCTCTGTGGTAATGGCTCGGAACAAACCTCTTGCGCATGATAGACTTCATCTCTGTCCAAGTCTCTACTGGTTCCTCTCCATTCCTCCTACGAGTTGTGATGTACTGATCCCACCAACTTAGAGCATAGTCATAGAACTCAGTGGCAGCAATCTGAATCTTCTTGTGGTTTGTGTACTGCTTACACTGAAAGACTAACTCAATCTTCTTCTCCCACTCAAGGTAGGCATCCGGATCAGCTTTGCCATGGAATGGGGGTATCTTTATCTTCAAACCAGCAAGCTCATCTCCCTGGTTTATCCTTCTTTCTTGGACACGCCTGTTAACTTGAAGAGATACAATGACACTTATGAGAGATGAGATGGAGTGAAAGAAGATAGAGTGGGTTGAATAAATCTTGTACAAGGAGTATTAAAAAGGCTGTGGGAAGCTGTTAAGTTTACAAGAGGCTATGATACATCAAGGAGAAGTCTAAGGAAGACCTTGGGAAGCTGTGGTGAAGAGAAGGGATCAAATGGTCTATGTTTGGGTGAAGTGTACGGACTATACGGATCCGTACGGACTATACGGATCCGTACGGACCAACCTCGACCCAAAACCATCTTTGCTCGACCATTTGAACATAAAAGAAGTTTTATGTCTTGTGCAAACTTAGGGTGAAATCTGTACGGACCAGCTTGATGAAATGTGGCCGTACAACCCTAAGAAAGCACAAGACTTGTGAACCAAGCTTCAAGAAGGTTTATTATGGTGAGCAAAGACTTGGGATCCAAGGGAAGGTTGAGGGCGTGTAGAAAGATGCTGAGAATATACCATCTGCCAAAAGGAAGAGCAGACCACTTTCTAGAAAGGAAGAACTTTATCCAAAAGGTTATCCACTCACCAAAGGAAGGGGCATGAACCTAGACAGATCTCTGGATAGGTTCAGTGACCTTGCTGGCTCATTCTCAGCCAAGCTTCCCTTAGGCGAGCTCCTCTGGTTCCAGGCTGTCCCAAAACGTGTGGAGAGCTCTGTCCACACAATTCAAACCGAGGAGCCTCTTCCCTTTGACTCCACATGCTTTGTTGATTATTTTGTAAACCCTAATGTATCCATCTCTCTCTATATAATGTCTCTTTGGTCGAAATGTAATCATTTAAGGGAGTAAGGGGGAAAACCCCTCTCCACTTCTAAATAATAAAGCTTGTGTTCTTGAATCGAAATCCCTCTTAGTCTACCACTTTCTTAGTCTCTTTAATCTCTCTAAGTCTCTCTTAATCTCTGATTCTGATTCAAGTAAACACAAGTAAACCAGAACCCTTTCTCTTCATCATTTCGTGTTCATCATTGCCTTAAAGGCTTGTTCATCACACACAAACCCTGATCCTCATACTCTGGTGAAAATCCAACATGGTATCAGAGCCAGGTTCATCAGAACTTGGTGTCTAGCTTCCACAAATATCAAAGCTTTCTCTCATGCCATCAAAACCCATAAAGAAGCTTCCTTTCCAGTCAGTTCAACCTCTACAAGAAGGTGTTCATCCGGAAAGCCCAGAAGCTGTTCTTGAAGTCCCACACTCTCTCATACCGTCCAGAAGAGAGGAGAGCCTCGGATCCAGAAGTTATGGAGTGGATTAGCTACCCTCTTCATCAAATCAAGTCCAAGGCGTGTTCTTATTCAAAGACCATGAGGAAAGGTGAAAGCTTTCACCTTGTTACTGGTGGGGGCGACCAAAGTATGAAGAAACGTGGGGACTTTGGGCATGGAGAGTTCAAGGGAAGGTCCATGGAGGAAGGAGGTGTTAGGTCGCAACCAAGAGCTCCTGATCTTGCCATGAATCAAAGGTGTTCAAGGAATGTATTGTGTGATGTGTTTGAGACCTGAGGATGTGTTAAGATTGCTAAATATGATTGTTTAGGATCTATCCCAGGATGTTTAGATGACTCGTTTTGAATGGTTGAGTGTTTAAAGTGCTTACTCCAGTTCTAAATGTTGCTTGACATGATATTAGATAGCATGTTCTGAATCTGCTTGCATACATGA
Organism: Moricandia arvensis; assembly: GCA_905132765.1. NCBI lineage: Eukaryota > Viridiplantae > Streptophyta > Magnoliopsida > Brassicales > Brassicaceae > Moricandia > Moricandia arvensis. Next base: position 44,061 of record CAJHQP010004295.1, on the reverse strand, counting down.
ATAGAAACTGATTTAAATTGAAGCATTTGGGTCTGGTGTTTGGAAATGGCAGTGATGCTTAGTCTCTGTTCTTTTGAATGTCTTGCTAGGATGATAGATAGTTGTATCTAATCCGTTTTGCATTCATGAAGTAAATGGGTTAAGGCTGTTGCATACTCTTGTCATTGGGGCTGCCTTATGGTTGAGACACCTAGACTGATGTCTAAGGGTCGTTTAAGGCAGGGAATGGTTGCCTAAGTGCTTTGTGATAGCATTTAGAGAGTGGTAAGCTTGCATTAGATGGATCTCAATGATGATGAGATGCTGTCTAAGTGCAAAGCTTGTGACATTGGTGATCCAACTTGATGATTAGTCAAGGTTTGATCCCAATGCAAAGGTGCCTTATCTCGTTTGGAGTTTGAGTGTTGTTTCAGGTTCACATGGAGTGTCTCTTGTTCAACACCAATCCGGAACAAGAGGAAGGCTTGGTCCATTGTGTGGAGCAATGGGAAGGTTCTTGGTGTAGTAGCCGGTTATAAGAAGCGCAGGCCATGAAGGTTGTTGAGCTCCTGGTTCAAGGCACACAAGAAGAGAAGGTCATCACTGATGCTTGAGGAGGCCGGTGACCTGAGGGTACTTGAAGCTGAAGACATGAAGGTGGACCAGTGGTTTAAGCGCAGCTGTTAGGGTGGTGTGCTCGTGGTTTGGAATTGCGCAGCTGTTAGGGTGGTGTGCTCGTGGTTTGGATGCTCATTCAGGCTCACTTTCAAGCTTGAACCTAGACTCAATTCAAGCTTGAGGTGGGGACTTGAGTGAGCTACCTGATGATCTAAGTTCAAGACCTGGTTCCTCCTCACCATTGCACCAGGAATAGAAGATGGAGCCATCCGGGTTTAGACATTGGTGAGTCTAGACAAGAGAGTGGTCAGAGCACTCTTGGCTGTGTGAAGAAGAAGGTGACTCTACAATGCGGCTTCTGAAGTCAGGTGGTTGAAGAGTTAGCTGAGGTATCTCCCAGCTTTCCATTCAAAGTGGCGAGATCAGAAAGGAGTGGGCAGTGGTGTGTTGATAAAGATAATGAAGCAATCCTGATGTGATCTTGGGCTGATTTATGAAGTTATAGACATGAAAGACATTCAAAAATTGACCCATGATGTTATCTAACATGTCCAGCCCATTTTTATGAAGTTACAAGCCCAAGAAGAATCAAATCAAGTAGTTTCTTTGCTGTCCAAGAATAGTGACGAAAATCAGAAATTAAATTGCATGGAAAGCTTTTCTCTCTTGCATGAAAGGAATGCTTGTTTCAAGAACCTTCTCTCTCCTCCATGCAATGTTTTGTGATTTCCTAGACTATTAAATATCTAGGTTTGTTAGCAAGTTTAGTCTCTTATAAATAAGTTGTAATCTCTTTTGAAATAAATCAGACTATCTTTTTATTTTTGGAACTTTTGAGAGTGTTTCTCAGTTTTGTTCGTTCGGGAACTTTTCGATCTGTCTTGGTGCGTCATATCCAAGGGATCAAACCGATCTGTTATGGTGCGTCATATCCAGAGGGTCAGCCTCATTGTCGTCTAGGTGTGTCATATCCTAGGGCAGTGAGTTGATATATCGGAGGCCTTCCGCATCCTTCGTGTGACAATTCACTCCACATCCCTTGTCTTTGAAGCTTCACGGTTTCATAGCAGCAAGGCTTATCCATCTACCAATTTCAGAGTGTATCCCTTGGGAGGTTTTCATCATTTGTTATCAGAACCACTCTGAAAGCGGTATTCACTTCTGTTATCCACCATTCTCTTCTATCCATCTTCTTAAAAAAAAAGAGTTTTGTTATTTCTATTCTACAATTTAGCTGAATCATTTGGAAGTATGTGCTCAAGTTTTTCTTTCTTCGGAGAGCAAGATTTGAGGACAAATCTTTTTGAAGAGGAGGAGTATGATGTGATCTTGGGCTGATTTATGAAGTTATAGACATGAAAGACATTCAAAAATTGACCCATGATGTTACCTAACATGTCCAGCCCATTTTTATGAAGTTTCAAGCCCAAGAAGAATCAAATCAAGTAGTTTCTTTGCTGTCCAAGAATAGTGACGAAAATCAGAAATTAAATTGCATGGAAAGCTTTTCTCTCTTGCATGCAAGGAATGCTTGTTTCAAGAACCTTCTCTCTCCTCCATGCAATGTTTTGTGATTTCCTAGACTATTAAATATCTAGCTTTGTTAGCAAGTTTAGTCTCTTATAAATAAGTTGTAATCTCTTTTGAAATAAATCAGACTATCTTTTTATTTTTGGAACTTTTGAGAGTGTTTCTCAGTTTTGTTCCTTCGGGAACTTTTCGATCTGTCTTGGTGCGTCATATCCAAGGGATCAAACCGATCTGTTATGGTGCGTCATATCCAGAGGGTCAGCCTCATTGTCGTCTAGGTGTGTCATATCCTAGGGCAGTGAGTTGATATATCGGAGGCCTTCCACATCCTTCGTGTGACAATTCACTCCACATCCCTTGTCTTTGAAGCTTCACGGTTTCATAGCAGCAAGGCTTATCCATCTACCAATTTCAGAGTGTATCCCTTGGGAGGTTTTCATCAAATCCTTCCAAACTTGACTTGTTCCACATGGTCAAGCTTGAGGGGGAGTATTGAGAAGCTTCAATGATCTGTGAAGATGGAGTCCTTGGTGGTTATTCAAGAAGAAGAAGCAACCAAGGCTGAGTATGAAGATGGAGTTGTATCTGGTCATCCGAGCACTTAACCCAACAAGAAGTTGGGTGAAAGGGGGAGAGACCAAGATCAGTATGAGATGATCTAGATGAGCTCAAGAAGAGGTAGTGGTGTGCAATGAGAGTCGGTCCAGACTTGCACCACAGTGAGGGCCATGATCCAGAGTTCTTTGTGTCCACCACACTTGTTGAGACACAAAGAACTCACTGGCCAATCCCTAGGCCTTGAAGGAGCTTACTCTTTTCCTTATGAGGGTTTTATTCCTAAGGAGGGTTTTCTCTCATAAGGTTTTTAATGAGGAGTGACTTCAAGGTTCCAAGCTGGACTTAGGATCACTAGAGTCAAGCTTGAGGGGAGTGTTAACTTGAAGAGATACAATGAAACTTATGAGAGATGAGATGGAGTGAAAGAAGATAGAGTGGGTTGAATAGATCTTGTACAAGGAGTATTAAAAAGGCTGTGGGAAGCTGTTAAGTGTACAAGAGGCTATGAAACATCAAGGAGAAGTCTAAGGAAGACCTTGGGAAGCTGTGGTGAAGAGAAGGGATCAAATGGTCTATGTTTGGGTGAGGTGTACGGACTGTACGGATCCGTACGGACCAACCTCGACCCAAAACCATCTTTGCTCGATTATTTGAACATAAAAGAAGTTTTATGTCTTGTGCAAACTTAGGGTGAAATCTGTATGGACCAGCTTGATGATATGTGGCCGTACAACCCTAAGAAAGCACAAGACTTGTGAACCAAGCTTCAAGAAGGTTTATTATGGTGAGCAAAGACTTGGGATCCAAGGGAAGGTTTAGGGCGTGTAGAAAGATGCTGAGAATTAACCATCTGCCAAAAGGAAGAACAGACCACTTTCCAGAAAGGAAGAACCTTATCCAAAAGGTTATCCACTCACCAAAGGAAGGGGCATGAACCTAGACAGATCTCTGGATAGGTTCAGTGACCTTGCTGGCTCATTCTCAGCCAAGCTTCCCTTAGGCGAGCTCCACTGGTTCCAGGCTGTCCCAAAACGTGTGGAGAGCTCTGTCCACACAATTCAAACCGAGGAGCCTCTTCCCTTTGACTCCACATGCTTTGTTGATTATTTTGTAAACCCTAATGTATCCATCTCTCTCTATATAATGTCTCTCTGGTCGAAATGTAATCATTTAAGGGAGTAAGGGGGAAAACCCCTCTCCACTTCTAAATAATAAAGCTTGTGTTCTTGAATCGAAATCCCTCTTAGTCTACCACTTTCTTAGTCTCTTTAATCTCTCTAAGTCTCTCTTAATCTCTGATTCTGATTCAAGTAAACACAAGTAAACCAGAACCCTTTCTCTTCATCATTTCGGGTTCATCATTGCCTTAAAGGCTTGTTCATCACACACAAACCCAGATCCTCATACTCTGGTGAAAATCCAACAACACCTATGTCTTCTTTGGCTTTGCCTTGATGATGAACTGATATGTTCATACTCGTTGTCAGTCTCCTCATAACCAGCATGCTCTTGGCGAGTTGCATGAGTTCTCTCTTCTCTCCTGGCCTCTTGGTTGGTTCCTTGACCAGTAGCTCTTCTGACTTCTTCTCTGAGTTCTCTCCGGATCTCAGTGAGGTTGGTCCTTAACATCTTGGTCATGGTTGCTACCATATTCTGATTAAGTTGAGCCGACATAGCCTCCATGAGAAGCTTGTTCTTCCTGACGAGTTCAGCTTCTTCTTCAGACTCGGATCCCATCGCTTCCTGCACAAAGGAAAACAATATAACCAGTAAAAGGGTTCTAGGTAAACAAGACAAGCAAAACGGAAAAAGAAGAACACAAAATCAAGCTTGTTTTGCAAGACAAAAGCAAAAAGGATAAATCGGCTAGGTAAAAAGGAATAGGGTATCCGATTTTCAAGCAAAAAGGAAATTCTTCAAATCTTGTCTAAACTTTTCTAAGGTTTTCTAGCACCCTAAACAACCTTAATCTACTCGTGTTCAAGGTGATTAACAATATTAACAGATGAAACAAAGTGATATAAGGAGCAAAGAACTTAGGCGGCTAGGTTTATCTCTCTAGGGTTTCCGCAAAGCAAAAAGGAAAAATTTAAACCTTGTCTAAACTCTATGAAATTCGAGCAGCCCTAATCAGATGAGATCTACTGCTTAACAATGGTTTAATACTGATGAAACACAAAGAAGCAAGAGAGAACGAGTACTTCCCAAACCAAAGTTGCTCTGATACCACTTAATGCGTCCCTAGGATGCTCTTTGGTTGATGGGGATGGATAGATCCTTGCAAGAACGAATCAGGGACTCAAGTTCTTCAAGGTTGTGGATCGATTGGTGACACAAGAGGGATGAGAGGGCTCTTGATACTCCTAGATGAATAACTCGGATATGACACACCAAGTAAACACCCTTAGGTCTCTGGATATTACACACCAGAACTCGACAACTTCTAGAGAGAGAGAGCCGTCAAGAGAGAAAAGAAACTCGTTTATTGATAATTGCTTGAGTACAATAGGGTTAGGAGAACCCTTTAAATAAAAGGAAACCAGAGAACAGGCTCTCTAGGGTTTCGAAAATAGTAAAAAGGAAAACTATAGTTTATAAATAACATAAGCTTTAAAATGTAAACTTCTGCTAGTCTTGGGCCGAGATAGAGCCTAAGTGATGTGTAAGACAAGTTGTGGCCTCGTTAAAAACTTTCCTCCAGAAAACCTCGTGGGACAAAACCAAAAGCAAGGAAAAGAGCACGCACCAAATGTCTTGCCTAGACACTAACTCAGCTTGATGTAGAGATGGCTTGAATGGTGATCAAGACATCTCGGATCAAACTGGTGCGACCACCATTGGGGCAAAAGCAACCTCCAGTCAATCCAACTGTCAAGACGCCAAGGAACCAGAGGAGGAGGCTTACCAGGGAGAGATCCAGGAGCTGATGGAGGAGCTAGAGCAAGTAGATCCCTATGTAGCCGACTGGATGAGTGGAGAGGAAGAGATGGACCAGAATGCAACTCAAGATGACTTGATCTTCTCAGTTGGACCGATTACAAGATCAAAGACAAAAGCTCAGAGGCAAGCTTTACTAGCTCTGCTTGAGCACGTGAGACAAGAGGAGCAATCAATCAAGAGTAAAGAACCAGCATGTTGGTTTAATGTGATCTCGATTTGTAATAAGTAAACCAAAGACAATTAGATTTAGGATTTTCGAATTCAGGGTAAACCAATTAGGAATAGGATTAGACAAAACCAAAACCAACTCGGTTTAGGTTTAGGGTTAGACAAAACAAAAACCAACTCGGTTTAGGTTTAGGGTTAGACAAAACCAAAACCAAATCGGTTTAGGTTTAGGATTAGACGTAGCTTTCTATTTACGCAAGCGCCGCAGGCAGCTTGGAACTTATTCAATCAATCTCGAAAACTTTTAGCAATTTGCTTGTCTCGTCTTCTGCTTTCTCTGTTCAGCTAAAGGAACATTGATCTTCATCTAAAGGAAGGAATTCCTTGTGATCCATCAACGACAATACAAGGTAATCTTGTGTCATTGAGTAGCAACACATCTCTGAGGCATCCCCATCGCCAAGGAGAGTAGTTCATCATCAGATCCGAGTGCTAGTAGCCTCTAGATCAACCCTCTATCAATCCCCTTCAAGTGATCCGTGGAGAACAAGCCTATCCAGGCCGCACCAAGTGGTATCAGAGCCACTTGAAGGTTAGGGTTCGTGTTTGTCTACTCAGATCTATCATTCCATCAAACACTTTCTTCTCTTTCTATCTGTTGTAAGCTGATCCGGCCAACCCCTAAAGAAAAAAAATCAAAAAGAAAAGTGGTCTAAGATCTAAAAACAGAAAGAGATCGGCCAAATCAAAAAAAAAAGAAAAGAACAAAGAGCTGAGGAGAAATCCAGCTGGGGTGGTAAAGCGGATTGGTGACCAAACTCTTTCAATCTGTCTATCTAAATCACTTGGGATAAAAGTTCTAGAGCTTAGGTGAAAGAGCTTTGAATCTTAACTGAACTCGTGAGAAAGGCAGAGACTTGGCAACTAAAACCGAGTGAGAGAGAGCTTTGTTTGTTATTTTGCTTTTCTAACTTGCTTTTCAGGTTACTATGGCTGAAAGAAGAGAAGGAGAGGATGTGGGAGAACCTGTTGTTCCACAAATCCGGCTTGATCAACTGCACTTTGAAGCCATGATCGCTGAGATAACCAGGAGAATGGAGAGAGTTAACCGAGGTAACGTTGACTTACCTGGTATTGATCATGTTGCAGGTGTAGGTGCTGGACGAGCTAGGATGAGACCTAGGAGAGGAGATCGTGCAGTGAAAGAGGATGAGGAGCAACTTGAGTCCGCAGAAGAGAGTGAAGGAGACTCACTGGATGGACAACGACCTAGGCACCACAACAGACGGGTGCAGGCTGATGACAACCTTGGTAGCCTCAAGTTGAGGATACCACCATTCCATGGCAAGAATGATCCTGATGCCTACTTGGAATGGGAGAAGAAGATAGAGTTGGTCTTCGGATGCCAACACTACACTGAGGAGAGGAAGGTCAAGCTAGCAGCCACTGAATTCTGTGGTTATGCTATAAACTGGTGGGAGCAGATTGCAACAACAAGGAGGCGCAATGGAGAGCCCCAAATCACCTCTTGGTTTGAGATGAAAACCTTGATGAAGAAGAGGTTTGTCCCTGCTCACTATGGACGAGACCTTCACCAGAGATTGAGAAGACTTTCTCAAGGAACAAAGAGTGTAGAGGACTATCACCAGGAGTTGGAGACACTCATCATGAAGGCTGAAGTGGTTGAGGATGCTGAAGCAACCATGGCTAGATTCCAAGGAGGACTCAACCGGGATATCCAAGATAGGCTGGAGCTACAAGATTATGAGGACATGGATGAGTTGTTGCACAAAGCCATTCTGGTTGAGCAACAAAACAAAAGGAGAAGCACTGCCAAGTCTCAATTCGGATCTGCTTCAAAACCAGCCTACTCAAAGGATGACAAGTCCTTCTCTAAGCCTAAAGAAGGAACCTCAGCAGTAGGTTCCACGCGTGATGACAAGGGCAAAGGACCAGCAACACCTACTAGGTCCCGGAATGTCAAGTGCTTTAAGTGTCATGGCTTTGGACACTATGCTAATGAGTGTACCAACAAGAAGATCATGATCATGCTCGACAATGGGGATGTAGTCTCGGAGGATGAAGAGGAGCTATCTGAGGAGGACGTGGATTACCCTGTCAAGGGAGAGCTTCTAGTCACCAGGAGGACTCTCAATGTTCAACCAAAGGCGAAAGAACATGAACAAAGAGAGAACTTGTTTCACACCAGGTGCTTAGTCCTAGACAAGGTGTGTAGTTTGATCATTGATGGAGGGAGCTGCACAAACGTGGCTAGTGAGACACTAGTGAACAAGCTGAGCCTTACTGTTTGCAATCACCCCAAGCCATATACACTCCAGTGGCTAAGTGAAGAAGGTGAAATGCGAGTGACCAAACAAGTGATGGTGCCCCTGACCATTGGGAGATACCATGATGAGATCACTTGTGATGTCCTACCTATGGAGGCTAGTCACATCTTGCTGGGTCGCCCATGGCAATATGACAAGAGGGCAGTGCATGATGGCTACACGAATAGGCATTCCTTTGTTCACAAGGAAAGAAACATCAATCTGGTGCCATTGACTCCACAAGAAGTGCATCAAGATCAGGTGCAACTTAAGCTGAGAAGAGAAGAAGCTAAGGCCACAGTTTCAGCTTCACTCAAGGAGGACACGGCCAAGGTAAGTACTCATAACCTTTTTGCTTCTTCTAAAGAGATCAAGGAGGCATTGAACACGCAACAGCCCATGATCCTTGTTTTGTCTAAAGAGTTACTAACCATCGGGGCTAATCATGAACCAGTTATTCCAAAAGAGATTGAGTGTCTTTTGCAGGAGTATAGGGATGTCTTTCCAGAAGATAATCCAATTGGTTTGCCACCCATCAGAGACATTGAGCACCAAATTGACTTTGTACCAGGAGCTTCACTCCCAAACCGTCCAGCATACAGGACCAATCCTGTTGAGACCAATGAGCTTCAGAAACAAGTCAATGATCTCTTGGAGAAGGGTCACATCAGAGAGAGCATGAGTCCTTGTGCTGTACCTGTTCTACTGGTACCCAAGAAGGATGGAAGCTGGCGCATGTGTGTGGACTGCCGAGCCATCAACAACATCACAGTTAAGTATAGACATCCTATCCCTCGCTTAGATGACATGTTAGATGAGTTACACGGTTCATGTGTCTTTTCTAAGGTTGACTTAAAGAGTGGTTACCACCAGATTAGAATGAAAGAAGGAGATGAGTGGAAAACTGCTTTTAAGACTAAGTTAGGATTGTATGAGTGGCTTGTCATGCCATTTGGTCTTACTAACGCACCTAACACTTTCATGAGGTTGATGAACCATGTCTTGAGAGCTCTTATAGGTCGATTTGTGGTTGTGTCCTTTGATGATATTCTCATTTACAGTAAGACCATGAAAGAACATGTTGAGCACTTGAGACAGGTTTTAGATGTGCTTAGGAAAGAGAATCTGTATGCTAATTACAAGAAGTGCTCTTTTGGAACAGATAACCTTGTCTTTCTAGGTTTTGTTGTTACATCACAGGGCATACAGGTTGATGAAGAGAAGGTGAAGGCTATCAAAGAGTGGCCGACTCCTAAAACCATTGGAGAAGTCAGAAGTTTTCATGGACTTGCTGGCTTCTACAGGAGGTTTGTGAAAGACTTCAGCACCATTGCTGCCCCACTCACTGAATTCATCAAGAAGAATGTGGGATTCGCATGGGGACAAGCTCAGGAAGATGCATTCCAGTTGCTAAAAGGGAAGTTAACCAGTGCTCCTTTACTTGTACTCCCTGACTTTCTTAAGACTTTTGAGATAGAGTGTGATGCATCTGGAGTGGGAATTGGAGCCGTGCTGATGCAAGAAAAGAGGCCTATAGCTTACTTCAGTGAGAAGCTTGGAGGCGCCACATTGAACTACCCAACCTATGACAAGGAGCTGTATGCCTTGGTGAGAGCTCTACAAACGTGGCAGCACTACCTTTGGCCTAAAGAGTTTGTGATCCATACAGACCATGAATCTCTTAAGCATCTCAAAGGGCAACAGAAGCTGAACAAGAGGCATGCTAGGTGGGTTGAGTTCATTGAGACATTCCCTTATGTCATCCAGTACAAGCAAGGTAAGGAGAATGTAGTTGCTGATGCACTCTCAAGAAGGTATGTTCTACTATCTTCAATGGAAACAAAGCTTTTGGGATTTGAACACCTTAAGTCTTGTTATGCTGATGATCCAGAGTTTCAGGAAGCTTTTGGAAACACTGAGAAACATGCTAGTGGAAAGTTTTATCAAGTGAAAGGGTTTCTTTTCTATGATAACCGCTTGTGTGTGCCTTGTGGTTCTTTGAGGGAACTATATGTTAGGGAAGCTCATGGAGGAGGGTTGATGGGACACTTTGGCGTAGCCAAGACACTGTCTACCTTGCAGAAACACTTCTATTGGCCTAACATGAAGAAAGAAGTGGAGAAGGTGTGCTCAAGGTGTGTCGTGTGCAAGCAGTCCAAGTCCAAGGTGCAACCAACAGGTTTGTACACTCCACTCCCTATTCCTACTGAACCTTGGGTTGATATCTCTATGGACTTTGTTTTGGGACTTCCTAGAACTAGAAAGGGTAGAGATAGCATCTTTGTGGTGGTTGATAGGTTTTCTAAGATGGCACATTTCATACCTTGCCATAAGACTGATGATGCATCCTTAGTGGCTGATCTATTCTTTAGAGAAGTTGTTAGGTTGCATGGAATGCCCAGGACCATAGTTTCTGATAGGGACTCTAAGTTCCTTAGCTATTTCTGGAAAACATTGTGGGGGAAATTAGGAACTAGATTCCTATTCTCAACAACTTGTCATCCACAAACTGATGGGCAAACTGAGACTGTCAATAGGACATTGTCTACCCTCTTGCGTGCTATCATCAAGAAGAACATTAGGACTTGGGAAGATTGTTTGCCGCATGTAGAGTTTGCATACAATAGGTCAATGCATTCAGCCACTAAGCTCACTCCTTTTCAAGCCGTCTATAGATTCAATCCCTTGTCTCCATTAGACTTGTTTGCTTTACCTCTGAAAGAGCAGACTAACCTTGATGGTCAGAAGAAGGCCGAATTTGTTAGATCTTTGCATGAACAGGTCAGGAGGAACATAGAGGACCGCACCAAAATGTATGCAAGAAAGAAAAACAAAGGCATGAGAGAATTGGTGCTAGAACCAGGTGATCTTGTGTGGATCCACCTCAGGAAGAAGAGGTTTCCTAATGAGAGAAAGTCCAAGCTGATGCCAAGGACAGACGGTCCTTTCAAAGTACTCAAGAGGATCAACAACAATGCTTACCAGATTGATCTCCAAGGTAAGTACACCATTAGTTCAACATTCAACGTTTCTGACTTGATCCCTTTTGTGGCAGATGAATCGGATTTGAGGTCAAATCCTTTTAAAGGAGGAGGGGATGGTGAGACCACCATTGGGGCAAAAGCAACCTCCAGTCAATCAAACTGCCAAGACGCCAAGGAACCAAAGGAGGAGGCTTACCAGGGAGAGATCCAGGAGCTGATGGAGGAGCTAGAGCAAGTAGATCCCTATGTAGCCGACTGGATGAGTGGAGAGGAAGAGATGGACCAGAATGCAACTCAAGATGACTTGATCTTCTCAGTTGGACCGATTTCAAGATCAAAGACAAAAGCTCAGAGGCAAGCTTTACTAGCTCTGCTTGAGCACGTGAGACAAGAGGAGCAATCAATCAAGAGTAAAGAACCAGCATGTTGGTTTAATGTGATCTCGATTTGTAATAAGTAAACCAAAGACAATTAGATTTAGGATTTTCGAATTCAGGGTAAACCAATTAGGAATAGGATTAGACAAAACCAAAACCAATTCGGTTTAGGTTTAGGGTTAGACAAAACCAAAACCAACTCGGTTTAGGTTTAGGGTTAGCCAAAACCAAAACCAACTCGGTTTAGGTTTAGGGTTAGACGTAGCTTTCTATTTAAGCAAGCGCCGCAGGCAGCTTGGAACTGATTTTATCAATCTCGAAAACTTTTAGCAATTTGCTTGTCTCGTCTTCTGCTTTCTCTGTTCAGCTAAAGAAACATTGATCTTCATCTAAAGGAAGGAATTCCTTGTGATCCATCAACGACAATACAAGGTAATCTTGTGTCATTGAGTAGCAACACATCTCTGAGGCATCCCCATCGCCAAGGAGAGTAGTTCATCATCAGATCCGAGTGCTAGTAGCCTCTAGATCAACCCTCTATCAATCCCCTTCAAGTGATCCGTGGAGAACAAGCTTATCCAGGCCGCACCACAAACCTTGTCCAAGACTTTCTTCTTGTTGTGGATGTGAAGTGAGTAATCCAACAACATTCTCCTTAAGTTTCTTGACTCTGGAACGAGTCATGGGACCTTCTGGAATGGCTAGAGCATCATCACCAGGCTGCTGGTGCAATGTGGCTTCATGTGGCTCATCTAGACTCTCCTTGTTCTCCTTAGTTAATAGGTCCATGATCACATCACCATAGTTTCTGATCGTGATAGCAAGTTCTTAAGTCATTTCTGGAGGACTTTGTGGAAGAAGATGGGAAGAAAGCTGCTATTCTCCACCACCTGTCATCCCCAAACGGATGGGCAGACTGAAGTAGTAAACAGGACCCAGTCTACGCTGCTTAGATCCACCATTGGGAAGAATATGAAGAACTGGTTGGACTGCATTCCATTCATAGAGTTTGCATACAACCGGGCTCAGCACTCAGCTACTAAGATGTCACCTTTTGAAGCTGCTTAGGGTTTCAACCCTATGACCCCTTTAGACCTCAAGCCATTACCACCAGATGAAGTGATTAGTCTAACCGGAAAAGCAAAAGCTGAGTATGTAAAGGAGTTGCATAAGAAGGTTAAGGAGAACCTGTAAAAGAGAACTGAGCAGTATATCAAGCAAGCCAACAAAGGGCGCAAAGAGATTGTGTTTGAACCTGGAGAGTGGGTTTGGTTACATATGAGGCAACAAAGGTTTCCCAACCAGAGGAGTTCCAAGCTGAAACCAAGGGGAGATGGTCCTTTCCAAGTTGTTGAGAGGATCAACAACAATGCCTACCGTCTTGACCTGCCAGGTGAGTTGAATGTGTCGTCAAACTTCAATGTTGCTGATTTATCTCCTTGTTTTGCAGATGAACCAGTTTTGAGGTCAAAACCTTTTGAAGAGGGAGGGAATGATGAGGACATTCAACCAGAGCTTGAACCAGATCTAACTGAACCTGATATCCCAGACATGATCAGCAAGACAACTAAGGCAGAGACGGTTCAAGAAGTGCCAGTACCAACCGTATACAAGGGAGCTATAACCAGACAAAGAGCTAAGATACTTCAACATAAGTTTAATGAGAGCATGATACTTGCTTCTGATCTTGAACAGGTTAACACCACTAAAGAAGCTACTGATGATAGCACCAAGATGGATGCCCTGAAGATGGGAGAGCCAAGCTTGAAGGGTGATGGACCGGATGAACATACCAAAGCATCAAGAGGAGATCCCTGGCCACTCATTCCGAACCACAGCCACAACAATCTGATGATCATTGCCATAAAAGACCAACTTGCCTAGCAAGACTCTTGGACTGATCAAGTAACTACGCCAAGCTCCTTGTGTGTGCTCTTTTCCTTGCTCTTGGTTTTGTCCCAGTGGGTTTTACGGAGGAAGGTTTTTAACAAGGCCACAATCTGCTTCATATAATTCCTAGATGCTATTTCGGTCCAAGGCTATGACGAATTATGTCATTTTCTTATATTTCCTTTTTTTAACTATAGTTTTTATTTCTTGACCTAAAGGAGCCTGTTCCTTTAGTCCTATTTATAAGTTTGCACACCCCCTTTCTTTGGGCAGTCTTGAATAAACAGAAAACCTTTTCTTCGGAAACCCTAGAATTCTCTCTTTAGAATTCGCCTCCCTTCTCTCTGCCTTGTGAGACCAGTACCTCCACGGCCTAGAGAAACCTTGTGTTGTATCACGAGACCCTCCATTCCTCGTGTGGTGCACTTCAATCCATCAAGTTACTTCTGTCCAGATCTTTCGGTTGATTAGATCAATCCAAACGAGTCACCCCTTGTGCAGATCGGCTCCTTCTCTTGTACTATGGATCATACAGCCTTTGATAGCTTAGGCTTGTATCACATTGGAGATCAAACTTGATGATTAGTCAAGGTTTGATCCCAATGCAAGTGTGTCTTATCTTGTTTGGAGTTTGAGTATTGTTTCAGGTTCACAAGGAGTGTGCTTTGCTCAGTACCTATCCAGGACAAGAGGAAGACTTGGTCCATTGTGTGGAGCAATGGGAAGGTTCTTGGTGTAGTAGCCGGTTATAAGAAGCGCAGGCCATGAAGGTTGTTGAGCTCCTGGTTCAAGGAACACAAGAAGAAGAAGGTCATCACCAAAGTCATGAGGAAGGCTGGTGATCCATGGGTACTTGAAGCTGAAGACATGTAGGTAGACCAGTGGTTTAAGCGCAGCTGTTGGGGTGGTGTGCTCCTGGTTTGGATGCTCATTCAGGCTCACTTTCAAGCTTGAACCTAGACTCAATTCAAGCTTGAGGTGGGGACGTGAGTGAGCTAACCTGGTGATCTAAGTTCAAGACCTGTTTCCTCCTTACCATTACAAGAGAATGAAGATGAAGCTATCCAGGTTTAGGCAGTGGCGTGTCTAGAAAAGAGGCTGTTCAGAGCAGTCTTGGCTGTGTCATGAAGATGGTTACTCTAGCAATGCGGCTTCAGGGTTTGAGGTGGTTTTAGAGAGCTAATGAAGACACGAGCATTCCATGAAGATAGCAGAATCAGAAGTGAGGGTGTAATGGTTTGTAGTCCAAGATCATGAAGCAATCCTTCCAAGCTTGACTTGTTCCACATGGTCAAGCATGAGGGGAGTATTGAGAAGCTTCAGTGATATGTGAAGATGAGTCCTTGGTGTTTATTCAAGAAGAAGAAGCAACCAAGGCAGAGAATGAAGATGATACTCAATGGAGTGTTTATCTTGGTAATCTGAGCACTTAACCCAACAAGAGGTTGGGTGAAAGGGGGAGAGACCAAGATCAGTGGGAGATGAGCTAGATGAGCTCAAGAAGAGTTAGTGGTGAGTATTCCAAGTCGGATTAGGCTTACACCACTGTTAGGTCATGATCCAGAGTTCTTTGTGTTCACCACACTGGTTGAGAAACAAAGAACTCACTGGCAATCCATAGGCCTTGGAGATCTTACTCTTTTCCTTATCAAGGTTTTATCCCAAAAGGGTTTTCTTTGATAAGGTTTTTAATGAGGTGACTCTTCAAGGTTCCAAGCTTGACTTAGGATCACTAGAGTCAATCTTGAGGGGGAGTGTTAACTTGAAGAGATACAATGAAACCTATGAGAATGAGATGGAGGCAAAGAATATAGTGTGGTGTGAAGGATCTTGTGCAACGAGTATGGAGAAGGCTGTGGACAGCTTCTGAGTGTGCAAGAGACTGAGGAACATCAGTGAGAAGTCTAAGGAAGACCTTGGGAAGCTTTGGTGAAGAGTAGGGATCAAATGAGCAATGTTTGGGTAAGTTGTACGGATGGCCGTACGGCCGTACAGACTGTACGGACCGTACGGATCCGTATGGACCAAACTCGACCCAAAAACATTTAGACTCGACCATTTGATCATTGAAGGTGGTTTTGGGTCTTGGGAAGGTTAGGGCACATCAAGTGATCCTAAAATGACCAAGACGTGTAACCCAAGGAAGCTTCAAGGCTTGTGAGGCAAGGAAGGTTTGGGATTGTAAGAAAGATGTAAGACTTGGAACTAAAGAGAAGGTTTGGGCAAGAAGGAGAAGATGCCTTGGTATATTCGACCAAGGAAGCTTCCTGGAAAGAGCTGAGGTGTGGATAACCTTATCCACTCACCAAAGGAAGAAAGGAAGGGAAAGGATCCTTATGGATAATGTTTATGGATAAGAAACTGATGTGATCATGGACCGGATCACTAAGAAGAACTAGGAGGGTCTAGATGAGTCACATGATGCCACAATGCACCAGCAGCCTGGTGATGATGCTCTAACCATTCCAGAAGGTCCCATGACTCGTTCCAGAGCCAAGAAACTTAAGGAGACTGTTGTAGGATTACTCATTTCACATCCACAACAAGTAGAAGGTCTTGGACAAGGTTTGATCCGAGATATCTTGAACACCATTCAAGCCATCTCTACATCAAGCTGAGTTAGTGTCTAGGCAAGACATTTGGTGTGTGCTCTTTTCCTTGCTTTTGGTTTTGTCCCAGGAGGTTTTCCGGAGGAAGGTTTTAAACGAGGCCACGACTTGTCTTACAAATCACTTAGGCTCTATCTCGGCCCAAGACCAGTAGAAGTATTTACATTTTAAGCTTATGTTATGTTTAAAATATAGTTTTCTTTATTACTTATTTTCAAAACCCTAGAGAGCATTATTGTGATGAAGAACCAAAGAGATGAGAAGAAAAAGCCAAAGAGAAGAGAAGAAGAAGTGATCTGGTTGAGTATTTTAATCTTGTCTATACAACTCGACCAGAGATGACCTAGCTTGGTTTGCAAGGCAAGGAAGGTGAAACTTGGGAGCCAAACTCTTGCTAAGGAACCAGAGACACGTTGGGGTTCAGTTTGACCAGAGGCAAGAGTTTGAATAAGTTTGAATGGGAAGATCACATGTTCTGCTTAAGGAGAGAGAGCTGTTATGACCTGTCCTTTTCACCTGTTCCAGCAGCAAGATATTTTAATCTTTTCCCTTTGTTTATTCTTTTCTTTATCTCTGGTTTGTCTCTATATATTATGTACTGAATCAGAGAAATAAACTAAGGAGAATAAGTCTCCCATTCTGATTACACACTCTCTCTCTCTCAAACTCGTCCATCATCTCTCTCTACTTGTTCATCATCATTCTTCATCTGTTCTTCATCATTCTTCATCAAATACTTCACTTTTCTTCATTAAACACATCATAATCTCTTATTCTAACATGGTATCAGATCTTTAAGCTCCTAAAGTCCTCAAATTCCGCAAAATACATTATGTTCTTCCATTTACTATGTTTTCCAGTTACTCTGTTTTCCAGTTACTCTGTTTTTCAGCTACTCTGTTTTCTCTGTTTTACTCTTGTCTACTCTGTTTCTCTTCATTTTGTTATCAGAGTATCTTCATTAGGGCATCTAAGCTCTTCAACTCTCTGGTTATTCAAAAAAATCCCATTCTGTTTCTGGTTTTTAAAATTTCTGTGTTCTTTATCTTTACCCACTGGATAATAGCTTTATCCATTGGGTAAAAGAAAGTCTACCATGGAAACAGAAAGGAGAAGCTTGATTCCAGTAACCCTTGAGGGTAATAACTACTTACTTTGGTCAAGAGTGGCCAGAGTTACCTTGGGAAGTCATGGACTTTGGGACAGCCATATCATGAAGGCTGGAGCTTCAAAGAGGATGACTCAAGAGG
Organism: Moricandia arvensis; assembly: GCA_905132765.1. NCBI lineage: Eukaryota > Viridiplantae > Streptophyta > Magnoliopsida > Brassicales > Brassicaceae > Moricandia > Moricandia arvensis. Next base: position 26,831 of record CAJHQP010004295.1, on the reverse strand, counting down.
ATGATCAGGTTATTTTCCTGAGGGATGAAGACAAGTGGGTCAGAGAGGACCAACAAGCACTTGAGATCATCCACAACTCTATATCAGAATCAATCTTGGAAGCTTACTCACATTGTGAAACTGCCAAGGATCTATGGGAGAGTCTTCAAATTGTTTATGGGAATCTGTCCAACCTGAGTAGAGTATTTGAAGTCAAGAAGATTATCAACAACCTGAGCCAGGGAGAAGTAGAATTTAATCAATACTTTGGAAAGTTCAGAAGCTTGTGGGCAGAGATGGATACACTGAGGCCTTTCTCTGTTGATCTAGATGTCATAAGAGAGAGGTATGAACAAGACAAGGTCTTCAGCCTTCTCTTGAATCTAAGTCAATCTTACAGCCAGTTAATCAAGCATGTTCTAAGGGAAGATAAACTTCCTAACCTAGATGGGATGTGTGCTCTTGTTCAAAGAGAACAAATATCACATACACTCTTTACAAGGGAAAGGAAGCCTGCTCTCAAGGATATGCACAGTAAGAATGGAAGGATGGTGCTGCTACCAGGGCACAAGAAGGCCAAGAAAAGACATGTCAGGAAGAGAAACCAACCAAGCTTGTTTACTCTCAAGTCTGGTGGGATTAAACTCAAGAAGAATGACTCTCCATGTCCTGAAGTGGCGCTTGAAGGTGCATCTATGTACTCAGCACTTACCAGTGATTCCAATGGAGGAAAAACATGGACCAACGCAGTGATCAACGATGGTCCTATTAGAATGAGTGAGATTGAGCCACTGATCAAGGCAGCCAAGGCCATCATCTCCGCAAAGCAGTCTGGTGCATAATAGATTCAGGAGCTAGTCATCATATGATTAGTGATAGAAATCTTATTACTGATGTTAGGCCTGCCTTAGGGAATGTAACAATAGCTAATGGAGATAAGGTAAGGATAGAAGGAATAGGGAACCTTATGCTGTTTGATAGAGAGTCAACTGCCTTCTATATGCCTAGTTTTGCCTCTAACCTCCTTTCTGTGAAAAAGGCCACGGTTGACATGAATTGTCAGGTAGTTTTTAGGCCTAATGATGTTGAGTTTCAGGACCTTAAGACAGGGAAGGTGATTGGTGAAGGAAACAGTCAGGGTGGTTTATACCATCTCCAAAAGACTAAGCTTTCTAAACCCTCTATTCCTTTTCATTTATGCATGACCAATAACTCATCTGTGTGTGATATCACTACTTGGCATGCTAGATTAGGTCATCCTCACACTCGTGCATTAGAGATCATTATGCCTGATATGTCATTTAATCACTTAGAATGTGAAGCATGCATCTTAGGAAAGCATTGCAAATCTGTTTTTCCAACATCAGAAACCATTTATGAGAAATGCTTTGACTTAGTTCACTCTGATGTTTGGACCTCGCCTTGTATCTCTAGAGATAACCTTAAGTTTTTTGTCACCTTTATAGATGAAAAATCAAAATACACTTGGATCACTTTACTGCCTTATAAGGATCGTGTGTTAGATGCTTTTATGAACTTTCAAGCTTATGTCTCTAACCACTTTAAGGCTAATGTGAAGGTACTGAGGTCAGACAATGGAGGAGAATATACATGCCATGCATTCAAAAATCATCTGGCAAGACATGGCATAGTTCATCAAACAAGCTGCCCTTATACTCCTCAGCAAAATGGAGTGGCTGAAAGGAAAAACAGGCATCTGATGGAGGTGGCTAGATCAATGATGTTCCATGCAAATGTTCCTAAGATATTTTGGAGTGATGCGGTGGTAACAGCATGCTATTTAATCAACCGGATTCCTACCAAGGTGCTCAAGGACATCTCTCCTTATGAAGTGTTGAACCAAACCAGACCATCTATTCACCACCTCAGAGTGTTTGGATGTGCCTGCTTTGTGTTGATACCAGGAGAGCAAAAAAATAAGTTAGAGGCAAAGAGCATGAAGTGCATGTTCATTGGATACTCATCTACACAGAAAGGATACAAGTGCTACAATCCTGAAACAAGAAGAGTACTTGTATCCAGAGATATGAAGTTTATTGAAAGCAAAGGGTTCTATGCTGAGAAGAATTGGGATGAGCTCAAAAATATGTCTCAAGCATCAGACAAGGCCAACAATCTGAGAATTATTATGGAAAGTCTTGGAATCAGTCTCACAAAAGAAAAGGAGACCACTAGAGAGGCTTCTCCTAGTCAAGAGACTGGAAAAGAATCTGAAGGAATCACTCATCCTGATCTTGAAGGGGGCAATGGACAGGAACCAGAAGTTCAAGATGGTTCAGAAGTTCATGATCAGGATGGTGTTGAAGAACAAGAACCTGAACCTGAACCTACTCAAGTTCATGAAGAAGAAGAGGCAGACCAGGTTCAGCCACTAAGAAGTACAAGGATCAAGAAACCTACATCAAACTGGATCAACACAAGAGTTTATTTCAATGCTGAAGCAGTGGCTCATCCAATAAATGCAGTTTGTTCTCTTGCTCAGTATCCAGAGGAACATCTAGTCTTCATTGGGGAATTGGATCAGGAATATATTCCAAGATCATATGAAGAAGCCATGGAGCATAAAGAGTGGAGAGAGTCTGTTGGAAATGAGACTAATGCAATGATAGTCAATGATACCATGTGGAAATGAGCTGAATAAAGAGGAGGATGGATCTAAGGAGTGTTCAAGGAGAAGGAAGAAAGTGAGGTCGACCTATCCGTACAAGGCCGTACAGGCCGTACAAGGCCGTACAAGGCCGTACAAGGTCGACCGTACACTTATCGACTAAGGAGCAAAAGATGATCTGATCCGGGAAGGTTTAACCGAGGAGAAGTTAACTTGGCGAGTTACCTTGAAGACTTACCACCTTATCCGAACGTTGGAGAGGATAAGGTTCGCGACCCAGGCTGTCCAAAGCTGGAGCATCTGGTCCAAGATTCCAAGATGCTCTTCCCTCCTTAGCCACAAGTTCAAATAAGCGCTCCTCTCCTCCTTGACCGGCCACGTCTCCTATTCCTTAGCCTTTACTTTTTCCTTGTAAAGCACTCTATATATTTGTATCCTCTCTCTCGAAATAAATCAAGGAGAATCATTTCTCTTCTTCTCTAGTTTTCTCTCTCGAGTTCTTCTTAGATTTCTCTCTGGTTCTAAACAAAAGTCTCTCCTTTTCTTCTCAAATCTTCTCATTCTCGTCCATATCTCTCTTAGTTTACAAATCTCACATGGTATCAGAGCCTGGTTGCTCGGATATTTAGCTTTCTCTTCCGTAAATACTCTGTTCTAAGTTCAAGATTCAACCTTTCTCCGAGTTACCTTCAAGCTAAGGCCTTTCCAGATGGAAAATCTCAAAACTTTAGCTATTCCGGTTACTCTCAAAGGGATGAACTACTTACTCTGGTCGCGGTTGGTGAAGACAGCTCTAGGAGGCAAAGGCTTATGGAGCCATGTCACGAGCTCTGAAGCACCAAGACAGACGACCCAAGATGGTGACAAGTAGATTGTCACAACCGATGTTGCAAAGTGGGAGCAAGAAGACATGATGGTTGTAACCATCCTCCAAAGCTCTCTTGACACATCCATACTCGAAGCCTACTCTTACTGTGAGACGGCCAAAGATCTCTGGGATACCCTGAAGAAGGTCTATGGAAACACCAGCAACCTCAGCCGTGTGTTTGAAGTAAAGCGAGCCATCAACAATCTAAGCCAAGAGGGGATGGAGTTTACTCAGCACTTGGGAAAGTTCAGGACTTTATGGTCCGAACTTGAGATGCTGAGGCCAAACTCTATGGATCCAGATGTGCTTGAAGAAAGGCGTGAACAAGACAAGGTGTTTGGTCTCTTTCTCACCCTCAATCCAGCATACAATGACCTCATCAAACACATCCTCAGATCCGAGAAGCTCCCATCCCTTGAAGAAGTGTGTTCTCAAATCCAGAAGGAGCAAGGATCTCTGGATCTATTTGGAGGCAAAGGAGATCTTGCTCTGGCAAACAAGGCTGTTGAAGATACTCAAGCTAACCCTCAAGCGAACCGGGTTTCATACAAGACTGAAGATAGAAGGACTGGTGGATGTGAGCATTGCAAGCAGAGAGGCCACAAGAAGGAGCAGTGCTGGATCCTCCATCCACATCTCAAACCCCCTAAGTTTGCTGCCAGAGACCGGGATGCAAGAGCTCAGTTCACAAGTGGCATGGTGAACCAAGACCAACCAGCAAGTACCTCAAACGGCCAGACTGAAGGAGCCAAAGCTCTCACCACCCATGGAACCCTGAAGAGCAATGATGATGGTCTAGTAAGGAGATCCGAACTAGACCTTCTCATCAAAGCCTTCAAAGAGTACTCTGGTATGGCAGTAGGTAGCCACTTAGAAATGCCTAGGATATCTACTATTGTTGGAACCTCTCTTGCTGCATCTAGTATTCAAAACATAGATAGTGTTTCTCTTGCTGCATCCTCATTGCCTAAACCGTTAGTCATTGATTCTGGTGCATCTCATCATATGATAAGTGACACTAGATTGATTAAAGACATAGAACCGGCTTTAGGTCATGTTATGATAGCTAATGGAGATAGAATACCTATCAAGGGAATTGGAAACTTGCGCTTATTTGAAAAGGATTCTAAAGCTTTCTTCATGCCTGAATTCACATCCAACTTGCTTTCTGTAAAAAAGAGCCACTTCTGATCTCAATTGCATGGTTACTTTTAGTCCTAATGATGTGGTTTTTCAGGATATTAAGAGCAGTAAGCTGATTGGGAAAGGGATCACAAGAGGAGACCTTTACTTGCTTGAAGATGTCAAGCCTTTATCTAGTTTAAATTGCGCATTTAGTTCTGTTCCAGCTTTGAATAATGATGCATTGTGGCATGCTAGACTAGGTCATCCACATGGTAGAGCTTTGAACTTAATATTTCCTAGTGTTTCGTTTAAAAACAATGATTGTGAAGCTTGTATTTTGGGTAAACATTGCAAATCAGTCTTTCCAAGGTCTAGAACCATTTATGAGAACTGCTTTGATTTAGTGCATTCTGATGTGTGGACTGCCCCTTGCTTATCTAGAGAGAATCAAAGTTATTATGTCACCTTCATTGATGAAAAATCGAAATATACTTGGATCACCCTGCTTAAGTCTAAGGATAGAGTCTTAGAGGCATTTAAAAATTTTCAATCACATATTGCTAACAACTATAATGCCAAGCTCAAAATTTTTAGATCAGATAATGGAGGGGAGTATACCAGCAATGCGTTCAAAGATCATCTAGCCAAGCAAGGAATCATCCATCAAACCAGTTGCCCCTACACTCCTCAACAGAATGGTGTAGCTGAATGGAAGAACCGCCACCTTATGGAGGTGGCAAGGTCAATCATGTTCCATAGACATGTTCCAAAAAGGTTTTGGAGTGATGCAGTCATCTCAGCTTGCTACCTAATCAACCGTACCCCTACAAGAATCCTGAAAGATGTCTCTCCCTTTGAATTTCTCAACAAGATAAAGCCATCTCTAGACCATCTTAGAGTGTTTGGGTGTCTTTGCTATGTTCTGGTTCCGGGAGAAATAAGGAACAAGCTGGAGCCAAGGAGTTCCAAAGCCATCTTTATTGGGTACTCCACTACTCAGAAAGGGTACAAATGCTATGATCCATTGACAAGGAAGGTCTCAGTATCTAGATATGTGAAGTTCGTAGAAGAGAGAGGGTACTATGAAGATAGCAAGTGGGATGACCTCAAAGATCTATCTCAAGACCCTACGAATCGTGCTACAAACCTTCGGATAATCCTAGAGAGCTTGGGTATCAACATGTCCCAGGATCAGGAACCTAGCCAACATCAACCAGCACCAACTCAAGAGCCCACTGCTGATGATACCTGAGTTGATCATGAGGGGGACAATGAAGAAGATCTTGACCAGCATCAGGAAAGCTCAGTTCAAGACTCAACTCACCATGATCAAGCCGGCCATCACCAAGAAGAGCAACAACAAAATAGTGGAGAAGAATCAGAAGCAGCTGCTCCAGTACCAGAAGAAGTTCAAACCGAGGCTCAACCCCTAAGAAGAAGTACCAGAACCAGGCATCATCCTTCCCATTGGAAAAATACAAGGGTCTACTTCAATGCTGAAGCTGTGGCAAGTCCAATTGGAGGCTCATGCTCATTGGCATGCTATCCAACTGAACATCAGATATTCATAGGAGTGCTTGATGGAGAAGAGATTCCAAGGAGTTTTGAAGAAGCAATGAAGCACAAAGTATGGAGAGATTCAGTGGGCAGTGAAAGGGACACAATGATCAAGAATGGAACCTGGTTTGAGGCTGAGTTACCAAGGGGGAAGAAAGCTGTCACAAGCAAATGGATCTTCACCATTAAGTATAATCCGGATGGCACTATTGAGAGATACAAGACTAGACTGGTGGCTAGAGGATTCACCCAAACATATGGTGAAGACTACCTGGATACTTTTGCACCAGTAGCCAAACTCCATACTATCCGCATTGTGCTCTCTATTGCAACCAATCTGGAATGGGGTCTATGGCAGATGGACGTCAAGAATGCTTTCCTTCAAGGGGAGCTTGAAGATGAAGTCTACATGCATCCACCACCTGGTCTTGAGCATTTGGTAAAACCAGGAAATGTGTTTCGGTTGAAGAAGGCAATCTATGGTCTTAAGCAATCTCCCAGAGCCTGGTACAACAAGTTAAGCACTACCCTGAATGGCCGAGGCTTTGTGAAATCAGAACTTGACCACACCCTCTTCACTCTCACCTCATCCTCAGGTATTATTGTTCTCCTTGTCTATGTTGATGATATCATCATAACAGGGAGTGACACAGCTGGTATTCAATCTACTAAAGAGTTTATTAAATCCATGTTTGATATCAAGGACTTGGGTAACCTAAAGTACTTCCTTGGTATAGAAATATGTCGATCCACGGATGGACTGTTTCTTTCCCAAAGGAAGTACACACTTGATCTTCATAAGGATGCAGGTACTGTAGATGGGAAACCAGCTAAGACACCCTTGGAAGAAGGGTACAAACTTACACTTGAGGGGGAGATTGAAGAAAACAAGCCATTTGGAGATGCTAAGCTGTATAGGAAGATGGTAGGGAAGCTAATCTATCTTACAATCAACCTACCAGATATTTGCTATGCGGTGAACCAAGTGAGCCAGCACATGCAAGACCCCAAGATGCATCATTGGAGTATGGTAGAAAGCATACTAAGGTACCTGAGTGGCTCACCCGGCGAAGGAGTCTGGATGGGATGCAACAAGAACACGGAATTGGTTGGGTACTGTGATGCAGACTGGGCAGGCGACAGAGTGGATAGGAAGTCTACCACTGGCTACTGCACGTTCATAGGAGGCAACCTAGTAACTTGGAAGAGCAAGAAGCAAAAGGTGGTGTCATGCTCTAGTGCAGAAGCTGAGTATAGAGCAATGAGGAAGCTGTCTAGTGAGCTGGTTTGTATCAAAGGGATACTCAAGGATCTAGGCATTGAAGTCATCAAACCCATTACCATGCAATGTGATAATCAAGCAGCTATTCATATAGCCTCCAACTCAGTCTTCCATGAACGTACCAAACACATAGAGGTGGACTGCCATAAGGTCAGTTAACTAGTGATTCAAGGTGTGATCCTTCCATGCTATACCAGAAGTGAGGATCAACTGGCCGATGTGTTCACCAAGGCTGCAAGGCAAAAGACAATCGAGTCCATTCACTCTAGATTGGGACTCGTTGATCTTTCTCATCCATAGTCCCCTACGCCATGAAGACTCCACTCTTTTTCCCTCATTATGGTTTTATCCCATTGGGTTTTCTATAATGAGGTTTTTATGAGGGGGATCTTCATGGATATCCAAGCTTGATCGGTTCCATTGATCAAGCTTGAGGGGGAGTGTGGAAATGAGCTGAATAAAGAGGAGGATGGATCTAAGGAGTGTTCAAGTAGAAGGAAGAAAGTGAGGTTGACCTATCCGTACAAGGCCGTACAGGCCGTACAAGGCCGTACAAGGCCGTACAAGGCCGTACAAGGCCGTACAAGGCCGTACAAGGTCGACCGTACACTTATCGACTAAGGAGCAAAAGATGATCTGATCCGGGAAGGTTTAACCGAGAAGTTAACTTGGCGAGTTACCTTGAAGACTTACCACCTTATCCGAACGTTGGAGAGGATAAGGTTCGCGAGCCAGGCTGTCCAAAGCTGGAGCATCTGGTCCAAGATTCCAAGATGCTCTTCCCTCCTTAGCCACAAGTTCAAATAAGCGCTCCTCTCCTCCTTGACCGGCCACGTCTCCAGTTCCTTAGCCTTTACTTTTTCCTTGTAAAGCACTCTATATATTTGTATCCTCTCTCTCGAAATAAATCAAGGAGAATCATTTCTCTTCTTCTCTAGTTTTCTCTCTCGAGTTCTTCTTAGATTTCTCTCTGGTTCTAAACAAAAGTCTCTCCTTTTCTTCTCAAATCTTCTCATTCTCGTCCATATCTCTCTTAGTTTACAAATCTCACATACCTGGTATGAAGTTGAGCTTCCCAAAGGCAAGAAAGCAGTGACAAGTCGTTGGATCTTCACCATCAAATACAATGCTGATGGAACAGTAGAGAGGCGCAAGACAAGGCTAGTAGCAAGGGGGTTTACTCAGAAATATGGGGAAGACTACCTCGATACTTTTGCACCAGTCGCCAAACTACACACCATAAGGATCATCCTCTCTTTAGCAGTAAACTTGGAGTGGGATCTATGGCAGTTGGATGTGAAGAATGCCTTCCTACAAGGAGAGCTAGTATTGACAAAGGAAATAAATAGATAAGGAGAAGAGAGGATCTGGAATCACTTGAAGAAGAAGCAACAAATCTGAGCAGACTTGGAATGCAAGTATGTCCGTACAACACTTGCCTCCCAAGTCACCCAAGCTTAACCTAACTTGTCTTCAGAGTCAAGGCAAGTTTAAACTTACCTTGGTCGACATCAGAAGGAGGAGAAGACCGTTGGAGATATTATGGGAACAAGAGAAATGAATAAAATAAGCAAAGTCACATGTTCCACTTCTGCTCTCTCTGCTCCAGCAGTTGAGGACAAGTCACTTTCACTTCTGCTCTCTCTGCTCCAGCAGTGTTCAAATTTCAAATTTCTACCCAGCTCACTCTATTACCCACTGGACAATAACAAGTAGAAATGGAGCAACACAAACAAATAGTCTTTCCAGTCACTCTAAAAGGTTTAAACTACCTTCTCTGGTCGAGATTGACCAAGACAGCCCTTGGTGGTAGAGGTCTATGGGAGCACATCACTTCAGGAGAAGCCCCAAGACAAATCACACAAGGAGAAGATGGCAGGGAAGTTGTAGTGACAGATGAAGGCAAATGGGTTCGAGAAGATCTCATGGTGCTGTCTGCCTTGAAAGGTTCTCTGGATGGTCCCATAATGGAAGCTTACTCATACTGTGAGACAGCAAAGGAGTTGTGGGACACCTTACAAAAAGTCTATGGAAACACCTCTAACCTCAGCAGAGTCTTTGAAGTGAAGAGGGCAATCAACAACTTGCATCAGGAGGATGTGGACTTTACCAAACACTTTGGAAAGTTCAGAGCATTGTGGGCTGAGCTTGAGATGCTGAGACCAAGCACCACTGATCCAACCATCCTGAATACAAGGCGTGAGGAGGATAAAGTATTTGGGTTACTCCTCACTCTTAATCCTACGTTCAATGATGTTATCAAACACATTTTAAGAGCTAAGGAGCTGCCCAGTCTGGATGATGTGTGTGCTCAACTACAGAAAGAACAAGGTTCTGATGGGCTGTTTGGTGGTAAAGGAGTGCTATCCATGGTCCATAAGGCTGAGAAGATGGAGACTGCTTCAGCAAACAAAGCTTACTATAAGCCAGGAGGGGATAAGCGCATGACTTGTGAGCATTGCAAGAAGCAAGGACACTCCAAGAACAACTGCTGGATTTTCCACCCCCACCTCAGGACACCTAAGTTCAAGCAAACCAGAGCTCATGAAGCAAGAGCTCAAGACACAAAGCCAGCCAATGTCTCTATGCGCATGGGAGAGGATGGAAGAGCCATGATCTCAACAACACATGCGGTTGGGTCTACTTCTCAGGCCATACCTCAACCTCCTAATGATGAAGCCTTCATCCGCAAGTCAGACATTGAGGCCCTCATAAAGGCTCTCAATGCAAACTCTGGTAACACTAGTATTAATGCTTTAAATTCTATTCACACTGCATCAGAAACTACTAGGCCTTTGATAATTGACTCAGGATCTTCTCATCACATGATTAGGGATGTTAAACTCATTAGTAATGTCAAACCAGATCTAGGTAGTGTAGTGATTGCAAATGGTGATAGGATACCTATTGAAGGAATAGGAAATCTGAATCTGTTTAATAAAGATTCTCAAGCCTTTTACATGCCTACTTTCACATCTAATTTATTATCTGTTAAAAGAGCCACTAATGATCTGGATTGCAAGGTTATTTTCAGTCCTAATGATGTGTGCTTTCAGGATATTAAGACCAATAAGATGCTGGGAAAATGTGTGAGCAAAGGAGAGCTGTATTTGCTTGAAGACACTAAGCATAGATCAGATTCTACTTGTGCTTTTAATTCTGCTTCTGCTTTAGTTAGTGATATGTTATGGCATTCTAAACACATATAACAGAACTTAAATAGAGCGTATATCATGGCACAATAGTGGTAAATATCAGGCCTTATCGGGAAACAACAAAAACCCTAACCGACTCTATAGATAAATCCAACCCCTAGTGGGTTTATGAAAAGATAAAACCAACCCTTTGTGGGTTTGTGAAAAGATAAATCCAACCCCTTGTGGGTTTATGAAATTTAAATACTAAAGCTAATGGATTTTCACCCGAAATACTCTAAGACATACTCTAAACACACATAATAGAACCTAAATAGAGCTTATATCATGGCACAATAGTGGTAAATATCAGGTCTTATCAGGAAACTACCAAACCCCTAACCGACTCTAAAGATAAATCCAACCCCTATTGGGTTGATGAAAAGATAAAACAAACCTTTAGTGGGTTTATGAAAAGAAAAACCAACCCCTAGTGGGTTTATGAAATTTAAATCCTAAAGCTAATGGGTTTTCACCCGAAATACTCTAAGACATACTCTAAACACATATAATAGAATATAAATAGAGCATATATCATGGCATAATAGTGGTAAATATTAGGCGTTGTCAGTAAACTAAAAAAACCCTAACCGACTCTAAAGATAAATCCAACCCCCTATTAGGTATACGAAAAGATAAAACCAACCTTTAGTGGGTTTATGAAAAGATAAAACCAAACCCTAGTTGGTTTATGAAATCTAAATCCTAAAGCTAATGGGTTTTCACCCGAAATACTCTAAGACATACTCTAAACACATATAATAGACTCTAGATAGAGCTTATATCATGGCACAATAGTGGTAAATATTAGGCCTTATCAGGAAACTACAAAACCCCTAACCGACTCTAAAGATAAATCCAACCCCTATTGGGCTTATGAAAAGATAAAACGAACCTTTAGTGGGTTTATGGAAAGATAAAACCAACCCCTAGTGGGTTTATGAAATTTAAATCCTAAAGCTAATGGGTTTTCACCCGAAATACTCTAAGACATACTCTAAACACATATAATAGAACATAAATAGAGCATATATCATGGCACAATAGTGGTAAATATTAAGCCTTATCAGTAAACTACAAAAACCCTAAATGACTCTATAGATAAATCCAACACCTAGTTGGTTTATGAAAAGATAAAACCAAGCCTTAATGGGTTTATGAAAAGATAAAGCCAACCCCTAGTGGGTTTATGACATCTAAATCCTAAAGCTAACGGGTTTTCACCCGAAATATTCTAAGACATACTCTAAACACATATAATAGAACCTAAATAGAGCTTATATCATGGCACAATAGTGGTAAATATCAGGCTTTATCAGGAAACTACAAAAGCCCGAACCGACTCTATAAATAAATCCAACCCCTAGTGGGTTTATCAAAAGATATAACTAACCTTTAGTGGGTTTATGAAATTTAAATGCTAAAGCTAATAGGTTTTCACCCGAAATACTCTAAGACATACTCTAAACACATATAATAGAACCTAAATAGAGCTTATATAATGGCACAATAGTGGTAAATATGATTCCTTATCAGGAAACTACAAAAACCCTAACCGACTATATAGATAAATCCAACCCCTATTGGGTTGATGAAAAAATAAAACTAACCTTTAGTGGGTTTATGAAAAGATAAAACCAACCCTAGTAGGTTTATGAAATCTAAATCCTAAAGCTAATGGGTTTTCACCGAAAATACACTAAGACATACTATGAACACATATAATAGATCCTTAATAGAGCTTATATCATGGCACAATAGTGGTAAATATCAGGCCTTATCAGGAACTATAAAATCCCTAACCGACTCTAAAGATAAATCCAACCCTTATTGGGTTTATGAAAAGATAAAACCAACCTTTAGTGGGTTTATGAAAAGATAAAACCAACCCCTAGTGGGTTTATAAAATCTAAATCCTAAAGCTAATGGATTTTCACCCAAAATTATTCAAGTGTTTAAAAACCATAAGGTTGTAACAAGCACTTGACGCCTTCTCCTTGCCATGAACAAACTCATCTTCCTCTTGCACAAACTTTATCCACAGTCCTAAAGCTTACTTTAAGACTCTTAACATGAGTCGCGTTAAAGGACCTCCTTGATACACAAGTTGGTCTTTGTCGATCTCATCCTGGTTGATCAAAGACTGGACTGATCCAACTTCAACTTAATCGAAACTCATTCATCTTCTCGACAGTTTCCTCTCGCGAGGCAGACAGACCACTCTTTAATAATTTGGGCATAACTTTAGATCTAACTGTCGGATAGACCTCAGACCGGTGGCATTAGAAAGCTAACTCAAAAATCTATCTTGTGTCTAAATAAGTCCTCAATATAACTGTGGGAAGATCTTAATCTGTAGATAACCCACGGATGCATCTCTGTAGTCTGCATCTCAACCAGCTCCAGAATTACCAAAGTTATCCAGAACGTACCAGAACCTGAAAATACTCTAAGACATACTCTAAACACATATAATAGACTCTAAATATAGCTTATAGCATGGAAAATAGTGGTAAATATCAGGCCTTATCAGGAACTATAAAATTCCTAACATAATCTAAAGATAAGTCCAACCCCTAGTGGGTTTATGAAAAGATAAAACCAACCTTAGTGGGTTTATGAAACGATAAAACCAAACCCTAGTAGGTTTATGAAATCTAAATCCTAAAGCTAATAGGTTTTCACCCGAAATACTCTAAGACATACTCTAAACACATATAATAGACCCTAAATAGAGCTTATATCATAGCACAATAGTGGTAAATATCAGGCCTTATCAGGAAACTACCAAACCCCTTACAGACTCTAAAGATAAATCCAACCCCTATTGGGTTTACGAAAAGATAAAACCAACCTTTAGTGGGTTTATGAAAAGATAAAACCAACCCCTAGTGGGTTTATGAAATTTAAATCCTAAAGCTAATGAGTTTTCACCCGAAATACTCTAAGACATACGCTAAACACATATAATAGACTCTAGATAGAGGTTATATCATGGCACAATAGTGGTAAATATCAGGCCTTATCAGGAAACTACAAAACCCCTAACCGTCTCTAAAGATAAATCCAACCCCTCTTGGGCTTATGAAAAGATAAAATGAACCTTTTGTGGGTTTATGGAAAGATAAAACCAACCCCTAGTGGGTTTATGAAATTTAAATCCTAAAGCTAATGGGTTTTCACCCGAAATACTCTATGACATACTCTAAACGCATATAATAGAACATAAATAAAGCATATATCATGGCAAAATAATGGTAAATATTAGGCCTTATCAGTAAACTACAAAAACCCTAACCGACTCTATAGATAAATCCAGCCCCTAGTGGATTTATGAAGAGATAAAACCAACCCTTAGTGGGTTTATGAAAGATAAAACCAATCTTTAGTGGGTTTATGAAATCTAAATCCTAAAGCTAATGGGTTTTGCATCCGAAATAATCTAAGACATACTCTAAACACATATAATAGAACATAAATAGAGCATATATCATGGCACAATAGTGTTAAATATCAGGCTTTCTCAGGAAACTACAAAAACCCTAACCGACTCTATAGATAAAGACAACACCTAGAGGGGTTTATGAAAAGATAAAACCAACCCTTATTGGGTTTATGAAAAGATAAAGCCAACCCCTAGTGGGTTTATGACATCTAAAACCTAAAGCTAATGGGTTTTCACCCGAAATACTCAAAGATATACTCTAAACACACATAATAGAACCTAAATTGAGCTTATATCATAGCACAATAGTGGTAAATATCAGGCCTTATCAGGAAACTACCAAACCCCTAACAGACTCTAAAGATAAATCCAACCCCTATTGGGTTTACGAAAAGATAAAACCAACCTTTAGTGGGTTTATGAAAAGGTAAAACCAACTCCTAGTGGATTTATGAAATCTAAATCCTAAAGCTAATGGGTTTTCACCCGAAATACTCTAAGACATACTCTAAACACATATAATAGACTCTAGATAGAGGTTATACCATGGCACAATATTGGTAAATATCAGGCCTTATCAGGAAACTACAAAACCCCTAACCGACTCTAAAGATAAATCCAAGCCCTATTGGGCTTATGAAAAGATGAAATGAACCTTTTGTGGGTTTATGGAAAGATAAAACCAACCCCTAGTGGGTTTATGAAATTTAAATCCTAAAGCTAATGGGTTTTCACCCGAAATACTCTATGACATACTCTAAACACATATAATAGACTCTAGATAGAGCTTAAATCATGGCACAATAGTGGTAAATATTAGGCCTTATCAAGAAACTACAAAACCCCTAACCGACTCTAAAGATAAATCCAACCCCTATTGGGCTTATGAAAAGATAAAACGAAGCTTTAGTGGGTTTATGGAAAGATAAAACCAACCCCTAGTGGGTTTATGAAATTTAAATCCTAAAGCAAATGGGTTTTCACCCGAAATACTCTAAGACATACTCTAAACACATATAATAGAACATAAATAGAGCATATATCATGGCACAATAGTGGTAAATATTAAGCCTTCTCAGGAAACTACAAAAACCCTAACCGCCTCTATAGATAAATCCAACCCCTAGAGGGGTTTATGAAAAGATAAAACCAACCCTTAGTGGGTTTATGAAAAGATAAAGCCAACCCCTAGTGGGTTTATGACATCTAAAACCTAAAGCTAATGGGTTTTCAACCGAAATACTCAAAGACATACTCTAAACACACATAATAGAACCTAAATTGAGCTTATATCATAGCACAATAGTGGTAAATATCAGGCCTTATCAGGAAACTACCAAACCCCTAACAGACTCTAAAGATAAATCCAACCCCTATTGGGTTTACGAAAAGATAAAACCAACCTTTAGTTGGTTAATGAAAAGATAAAACCAACCCCTAGTCGGTTTATGAAATTGAAATCCTAAAGCTAATGGGTTTTCACCCGAAATACTCTAAGACATACACTAAACACATATAATAGACTCTAGACAGAGGTTATATCATGGCACAATAGTGGTAAATATCAGGCCTTATCAGGAAACTACAAAATCCCTAACCGACTCTAAAGATAAATCCAACCCCTATTGGACTTATTAAAAGATAAAATGAACCTTTTGTGGGTTTATGGAAAGATAAAACCAACCCCTAGTGGGTTTATGAAATTTAAATCCTAAAGCTAATGGGTTTTCACCCGAAATACTCTACGACATACTCTAAACACATATAATATAATATAAATAGAGCATATATCATGGCATAATAGTGGTAAATATTAGGCGTTATCAGTAAACTAAAAAAACCCTAACCGACTCTAAAGATAAATCCAACCCCTATTAGGTTTACGAAAAGATAAAACCAACCTTTAGTGGGTTTATGAAAAGATAAAACAAAACCCCTAGTGGGTTTATCAAATCTAAATCCTAAAGCTAATGGGTTTTCACCCGAAATACTCTAAGACATACTCTAAACACACATAATAGAACCTAAATTGAGCTTATATCATAGCACAATAGTGGTAAATATCAGGCCTTATCAGGAAACTACCAAAACCCTAACCAACTCTAAAGATAAATCCAACCCCTATTGGGTTTACGAAAAGATAAAACCAACCTTTAGTGGGTTTATGAAAAGATAAAACCAACCCCTAGTGGGTTTATGAAATTTAAATCCTAAAGCTAATGGGTTTTCACCCGAAATACTCTAAGACATACGCTAAACACATATAATAGACTCTAGATAGAGGTTATATCATGGCACAATAGTGGTAAATATCAGGCCTTATCAGGAAACTACAAAACCCCTAACCGACTCTAAAGATAAATCCAACCCCTATTGGGCTTATGAAAAGATAAAATGAACCTTTTGTGGGTTTATGGAAAGATAAAACCAACCCCTAGTGGGTTTATGAAATTTAAATCATAAAGCTAATGGGTTTTCACCCGAAATACTCTATGACATACTCTAAACGCATATAATAGAACATAAATAAAGCATATATCATGGCAAAATAATGGTAAATATTAGGCCTTATTAGTAGACTACAAAAACCCTAACCGACTCTATAGATAAATCCAGCCCCTAGTGGATTTATGAAGAGATAAAACTAACCCTTAGTGGGTTTATGAAAGATAAAACCAATCCTTAGTGGGTTTATGAAATCTAAATCCTAAAGCTAATGGGTTTTCATCCGAAATACTCTAAGACATACTCTAAACACATATAATAGAACATAAATAGAGCATATATCATGGCACAATAGTGTTAGATATCAGGCCTTCTCAGGAAACTACAAAAACCCTAACCGACTCTATAGATAAATCCAACACCTAGAGGGGTTTATGAAAAGATAAAACCAACCCTTAGTGGGTTTATGAAAAGATAAAGCCAACCCCTAGTGGGTTTATGACATCTAAATCCTAAAGCTAATGGGTTTTCACCCGAAATACTCTAAGACATACTCTAAACACATATAATAGAACCTAAATAGAGCTTATATCATGGCACAATAGTGGTAAATATCAGGCCTTATCAGGAAACTACAAAAACCCTAAACGACTCTTTAGATATATCCAAACCCTAGTGGGTTTGTGAAAAGATAAAACCAACCCTTAGTAGGTCTATGAAAAGGTAAAACCAACTCCTAGTGGGTTTATGAAATCTAAATCCTAAAGCTAAGGGGTTTTAACCCGAAATACTCTAAGACATACTCTAAACACACATAATAGAACATAAATAGAGCTTAAATAAAGGCACAATAGTGGTAAATATCAGGCATTATCAGGAAACTACAAAAACCCTAACCAACTCTATAGATAAATCCAACCCCTAGTGGGTTTATGAGAAGATAAAACCAACCCTTAGTGGGTTTATGAAAAGATAAAACTAACCCCTACTGGGTTTATAAAATCTAAATCGTAAAGCTAATGGATTTTCACCCGAAATACTCTAAGACATACTCTAAACACATATAATAGAACCTAAATAGAGCTTATATCATGGCACAATAGTGGTAAATATTAGGCTTTATCAGGAAACTACAAAACCCCGAACCGACTCTATAAATAAATCCAACCCCTAGTGGGTTTATGAAAATATAAAACTAACCTTTAGTGGGTTTATGAAATCTAGATCCTAAAGCTAATGGGTTTTCACCCGAAATACTCTAAGACATACTCTAAAAACACATAATAGAACCTAAATAGAGCTTGTATCATAGCACAATAGTGGTAAATATCAGGCCTTATCAGGAAACTACCAAACCCCTAACCGACTCTAAAGATAAATCCAACCCCTATTGGGTTTATGAAAAGATAAAACGAACCTTTAGTGGGTTTATGAAAAGATAAAACCAACCCCTAGTGGGTTTATGTAATTTAAATCCTAAAGCTAATGGGTTTTCACCCGAAATACTCTAAGACATACTCTAAACACATATAATAGAATATAAATAGAGCATATATCATGGCATAATAGTGGTAAATATTAGGTTTTATCAGTAAACTAAAAATACCCTAACCGACTCTAAAGATTAATCCAACCCCTATTAGGTTTACGAAAAGATAAAACCAACCTTTAGTGGGTTTATGAAAAGATAAAACCAACCCCTAGTGGGTTTATGAAATCTAAATCCTAAAGCTAACGGGTTTTCACCCGAAATACTCTAAGACATACTCTAAACACATATAATAGAACCTAAATAGAGCTATATCATGGCACAATAGTGGTAAATATCAGGCTTTATCAGGAAACTACAATAGCCCAAACCGACTCTATAAATAAATCCAACCCCTAGTGGGTTTATAAAAAGATAAAACTAACCTTTAGTGGGTTTATGAAATTTAAATCCTAAAGCTAATAGGTTTTCACCCGAAATACTCTAAGACATACTCTAAACACATATAATAGAACCTAAATAGAGCTTATATAATGGCACAATAGTGGTAAATATGATTCCTTATCAGGAAACTACAAAAACCCTAACCGACTATATAGATAACTCCAACCCCTATTGGGTTGATGAAAAAATAAAACTAACCTTTAGTGGGTTTATGAAAAGATAAAACCAACCCCTAGTGGGTTTATGAAATCTAAATCCTAAAGCTAATGGGTTTTCACCCGAAATACACTAAGACATACTCTAAACACATATAATAGAACCTAAATTGAGCTTATATCATGGCACAATAGTGGTAAATATCAAGCCTTATCAGGAACTATACAATCCCTAACCGACTCTAAAGATAAATCCAACCCTTATTGGGTTTATGAAAGATAAAACCAACCTTTAGTGGCTTTATGAAAAGATAAAACCAACCCCTAGTGGGTTTATAAAATCTAAATCCTAAAGCTAATGGGTTTTCACCCAAAATTATTCAAGTGTTTAAAAACCATAAGGTTGTAACAAGCACTTGATGCCTTCTCCTTGCCATGAACAAACTCATCTTCCTTTTGCAAAAACTTGATCCACAGTCATAAAGCTTCCTTTAAGACTCTTAACTTGGCTCGCGTTAAATGACCTCCTTGATACACAAGTGGGTCATTGTCGAGCTCATCCTGGTTGTTCAAAGACTGGACTGATCCAACTTCAACTTGATCGAAACTCATTCATCTTCTCGACAGTTTACTCTCGCGAGGCAGACAGACCACTCTTTAATAATTTGGACATAACTTTAGATCTAACTGTCGGATGGACCTCAAACCGGTGGCATTAGAAAGCTAACTCAAATATCTATTTTGTGTCTGAATATGTCCTCAATATAACTGTGGGAATATCTTCATCTGTAGATAACCCACGGATGCATTTCTGTAGTCTGCATCTCAACCAGCTCCAGAATTACCAAAGTTATCCAGAACGTACCAGAACCTGAAAATACTCTAAGACATACTCTAAAAACATATAATAGACTCTAAATAGAGATTATATCATGGAACAATAGTGGTAAATATCAGGTCTTATCAGGAACTATAAAATTCCAAACCAAATCTAAAGATAAGTCCAACCCCTAGTGGGTTTATGAAAAGATAAAACCAACCTTAGTGGGTTTATCAAACGATAAAACCAACCCCTAGTAGGTTTATGAAATCTAAATCCTAAAGCTAATGGGTTTTCACCCGAAATACTCTAAGACATACTCTAAACACATATAATAGAACCTAAATAGAGCTTATATAATGGCACAATAGTGGTAAATATGATTCCTTATCAGGAAACTACAAAAACCCTAACCGACTATATAGATAAATCCAACCCCTATTGGGTTGATGAAAAAATAAAACTAACCTTTAGTGGGTTTATGAAAAGATAAAACCAACCCCTAGTGGGTTTATGAAATCTAAATCCTAAAGCTAATGGGTTTTCACCCGAAATACACTAAGACATATTCTAAACACATATAATAGAACCTAAATAGCGCTTATATCATGGCACAATAGTGGTAAATATCAGGCCTTATCAGGAACTATAAAATCCCTAACCGACTCTAAAGATAAATCCAACCCTTATTGGATTTATGAAAGATAAAACCAACCTTTAGTGGCTTTATGAAAAGATAAAACCAACCCCTAGTGGGTTTATAAAATCTAAATCCTAAAGCTAATGGGTTTTCACCCAAAATTATCCAAGTGTTTAAAAACCATAAGGTTGTAACAAGCACTTGATGCCTTCTCCTTGCCATGAACAAACTCATCTTCCTTTTGCACAAACTTGATCCACAGTCATAAAGCTTCCTTTAAGACTCTTAACTTGGCTCGCGTTAAATGACCTCCTTGATACACAAGTGGGTCTTTGTCGAGCTCATCCTGGTTGATCAAAGACTGGATTTATCCAACTTCAACTTGATCGAAACTCATTCATCTTCTTGACAGTTTACTCTCGCGAGGCAGACAGACCACTCTTAAATAATTTGGGCATAACTTTAGATCTAACTGTCGGATGGACCTCAAACCGGTGGCATTAGAAAGCTAACTCAAATATATATCTTGTGTCTAAATATGTCCTCAATATAACTGTGGGAAGATCTTCAACTGTAGATAACCCACGGATGCATCTCTGTAGTCTGCATCTCAACCAGCTCCAGAATTACCAAAGTTATCCAGAACGTACCAGAACCTGAAAATACTCTAAGACATACTCTAAACACATATAATAGACTCTAAATAGAGATTATATCATGGAACAATAGTGGTAAATATCAAGCCTTATCAGGAACTATAAAATTCCTAACCGAATCTAAAGATAAGTCCAACCCCTAGTGGGTTTATGAAAAGATAAAACCAACCTTAGTGGGTTTATCAAACGATAAAACCAACCCCTAGTAGGTTTATGAAATCTAAATCCTAAAGCTAATAGGTTTTCACCCGAAATACTCTAAGACATACTCTAAACACATATAATAGAATATAAATAGAGCATATATCATGGCATAATAGTGGTAAATATTCGGCGTTATCAGTAAACTAAAAAAACCTAACCGACTTTAAAGATAAATCCAACCTCTATTAGGTTTACGAAAAGATAAAACCAACCTTTAATGGGTTTATGAAAAGATAAAACCAAACCCCTAGTGGGTTTATGAAATCTAAATCCTAAAGCTAATGGGTTTTCACCGAAATACACTAAGACATACTCTAAACACATATAATAGAACCTAAATAGAGCTTATATCATGGCACAATAGTGGTAAACATCAGGCCTTATCAGGAACTATAAAATCCCTAACCGACTCTAAAGATAAATCCAACCCTTATTGGGTTTATGAAAGATAAAACCAACCTTTAGTGGGTTTATGAAAAGATAAAACCAACCCCTAGTGGGTTTATAAAATCTAAATCCTAAAGCTAATGGGTTTTCACCCAAAATTATTCAAGTGTTTAAAAACCATAAGGTTGTAACAAGCACTTGATGCCTTCTCCTTGCCATGAACAAACTCATCTTCCTTTTGCACAAACTTGATCCACAGTCATAAAGCTTCCTTTAAGACTCTTAACTTGGCTCGCGTTAAATGACCTCCTTGATACACAAGTGGGTCTTTGTCGAGCTCATCCTGGTTGATCAAAGACTGGACTGATCCAACTTCAACTTGATCGAAAACTCATTCATCTTCTCGACAGTTTACTCTCGCGAGGCAGACAGACCACTCTTTAATAATTTGGGCATAACTTTAGATCTAACTGTCGGATGGACCTCAAACTGGTGGCATTAGAAAGCTAACTCAAATATCTATCTTGTGTCTAAATATGTCCTCAATATAAATGTGGGAAGATCTTCATCTGTAGATAACCCACGGATGCATCTCTGTAGTATGCATCTCAACAAGCTCCAGAATTACCAAAGTTATCCAGAACGTACCAGAACCTGAAAATACTCTAAAACATACTCTAAACACATATAATAGACTCTAAATAGAGATTATATCATGGAACAATAGTGGTAAATATCAGGCCTTATCAGGAACTATAAAATTCCTAACGGAATCTAAAGATAAGGCCAACCTTAGTGGGTTTATCAAACGATAAAATCAACCCCTAGTAGGTTTATGACATCTAAATCCTAAAGCTAATAGGTTTTCACCCGAAATACTCTAAGACATACTCTAAACACATATAATAGAATATAAATAGAGCGTAGATCATGGCATAATAGTGGTAATTATTAGGCGTTATCAGTAAACTAAAAAAACCTAACCGACTCTAAAGATAAATCCATCCTTTATTAGGTTTACGAAAAGATAAAACCAACCTTTAATGGGTTTATGAAAAGATAAAACCAACCCCTAGTGGGTTTATGAAATCTAAATCCTAAAGCTAATGGGTTTTCACCCGAAATACTCTAAGACATACTCTAAACACATATAATAGACTCTAGATAGAGCTTATATCATGGCACAATAGTGGTAAATATCAGGCCTTATCAAGAAACTACAAAACCCCTAACTGACTCTAAAGATGAATCTAACCCCTATTGGGCTAATGAAAATATAAAACGAACCTTTATTGGGTTTATGGAAAGATAAAACCAACCCCTAGTGGGTTTATGAAATTTAAATCCTAAAGCTAATGGGTTTTCACCCGAAATACTCTAAGACATACTCTAAACACATAAAATAGAACATAAATAGAGCATATATCATGGCACAATAGTGGTAAATATTAGGTTTTATCAGTGAACTACAAAAACCCTAACCGACTCTATAAATAAATCCAACCCCTAGTGGGTTTATGAAGAGATAAAACCAACCCTTAGTGGGTTTATGAAAGATAAAACCAATCCCTAGTGGGTTTATGAAATCTAAATCCTAAAGCTAATGAGTTTTCATCCGAAATACTCTAAGACATACTCTAAACACATATAATAGAACATAAATAGAGCATATATCATGGCACAATAGTGGTAAATATTAGGCCTTATCAGGAAACTACAAAAACCCTAACCGACTCTATAGATAAATCCAACACCTAGTGGGGTTTATGAAAAGATAAAACCAACCCTTAGTGGGTTTATGAAAAGATAAAGCCAACCCCTAGTGGATGTATGACATCTAAATCCTAAAGCTAATGGGTTTTCACCCGAAATACTCTAAGACATACTCTAAACACATATAATAGAACATAAATAGAGCTTATATCAAGGCACAATAGTGGTAAATATCAGGCTTTATCAGGAAATTACAAAAACCCCTAACCGACTCTATAGATAATCCAACCCCATAGTGGGTTTATGAAAAGATAAAACCAACCCTTAGTGGGTTTATGAAAGATAAAACCAATCCCTAGTGGGTTTATGAAATCTAAATCCTAAAGCTAATGGGTGTTTCATCCGAAATACTCTAAGACATACTCTAAACACATATAATAGAACCTAAATAGAGCTTATATCATGGCACAATAGTGGTAAATATCAGGCCTTATCAGGAAACTAAAAAACCCTAACCGACTCTATAGATAAATCCAACCCCTAGTGGGTTTATGAAAAGATAAAACCAACCTTAGTGGGTTTATGAAAGATAAAACCAATCCCTAGTGGTTTATGAAATCTAAATCCTAAAGCTAATGGGTTTTCACCCGAAATACTCTAAGACATACTCTAAACACATATAATAGAACCTAAATAGAGCTTATATCATGGCACATAGTGGTAAATATCAGGCCTTATCAGGAAACTACAAAACCCCTAACCGACTCTAAAGATAAATCCAACCCCTAGTGGGTTTATGAAAAGATAAAACGAACCTTAGTGGGTTTATGAAAAGATAAAACCAACCCCTAGTGGGTTTATGAAATCTAAATCCTAAAGCTAATGGGTTTTCACCCGAAATACTCTAAGACATACTCTAAACACACATAATAGAACCTAAATAGAGCTTATATCATAGGCACAATAGTGGTAAATATCAGGCCTTATCAGGAAACTACCAAAACCCTAACCGACTCTAAAGATAAATCCAACCCTATTGGGTTTATGAAAAGATAAAACGAACCTTTAGTGGGTTTATGAAAAGATAAAACCAACCCTAGTGGTTTATGAAATTTAAATCCTAAAGCTAATGGGTTTTCACCCGAAATACTCTAAGACATACTCTATACACACATAATAGAACCTAAATAGAGCTTATATCATAGCACAATAGTGGTAAATATCAGGCCTTATCAGGAAACTACCAAACCCCTAACCAACTCTAAAGATAAATCCAACCCCTATTGGGTTTATGAAAGATAAACGAACCTTTAGTGGGTTTATGAAAGATAAAACCAACCCTAGTGGGTTTATGAAATTTAAATCCTAAAGCTAATGGGTTTTCACCCGAAATACTCTAAGACATACTCTAAACACATATAATAGACTCTAGATAGAGTTATATCATGGCACAATAGTGGTAAATATCAGGCCTTATCAGGAAACTACAAAACCCCTAACCGACTCTAAAGATAAATCCAACCCCTATTGGGCTTATGAAAAGATAAAACGAACCCTTTAGTGGGTTTATGGAAAGATAAAACCAACCCCTAGTGGTTTTATGAAATTTAAATCCTAAAGCTAATGGGTTTTCACCCGAATTACTCTAAGACATACTCTAAACACATATAATAAAACATAAATAGAGCATATATCATGGCACAATAGTGGTAAATATTAGGCCTTATCAGTAAACTACAAAAACCATAACCGACTCTATAGATAAATCCAACCCCAAGTGGGTTTATGAAGAGATAAAACCAACCCTTAGTGGGTTTATGAAAGATAAAACCAATCCCTAGTGGGTTTATGAAATCTAAATCCTAAAGCTAATGGGTTTTCATCCGAAATACTCTAAGACATACTCAAACACACATATAATAAAACATAAATAGAGCATATATCATGGCACAATAGTGGAAAATATCAGGCCTTATCAGGAAACTAAAAAGCGCTAACCGACTCTATAGATAAATCCATCCCCTAGTGGGTTTATGAAAAGATAAAACCAACCCTTAGTGGGTTTATGAATAGATAAAACCAAACCCTTGTGGGTTTAAGAAATCTAAATCCTAAAGCTAATGGGCTTTCACCCGAAATACTCTAAGACATACTCTAAACACATATAATAGAACCTAAATAGAGTTTATATCATGGCACAATACTGGTAAATATCAGGCCTTATCAGGAAACTACAAAAACCCTAACCGACTGTATAGATATATCCAAACCCTAGTGGGTTTATGAAAAGATAAAACCAACCCTTAGTGGGTTATGAAAAGGTAAAACCAACTCCTAGTGGGTTTATGAAATATAATTCCTAAAGCTAATGGGTTTTCACCCGAAATACTCTAAGACATACTCTAAACACACATAATAGAACCTAAATAAAGCTTATATCATAGCACAATAGTGGTAAATATCAGGCCTTATCAGGAAACTACCAAACCCGTAACCGACTCTAAAGATAAATCCAACCCCTATTGGGTTTATGAAAAGATAAAACGAACCTTTAGTGGGTTTATGAAAAGATAAAACCAAGCCCTAGTAGGTTTATGTAATTTAAATCCTAAAGCTAATGGGTTTTCACCCGAAATACTCTAAGACATACTCTAAACACACATAATAGAACCTAAATAGAGCTTATATCATAGCACAATAGTGGTAAATATCAGGCCTTATCAGGAAACTACCAAACCCCTAACCAACTCTAAAGATAAATCCAACCCCTATTGGGTTTATGAAAAGATAAAACGAACCTTTAGTGGGTTTATGAAAAGATAAAACCAAGCCCTAGTAGGTTTCTGTAATTTAAATCCTAAAGCTAATGGGTTTTCACCAGAAATACTCTAAGACATACTCTAAACACATGTAATAGAATATAAATAGAGCATATATCATGGCATAATAGTGGTAAATATTAGGCGTTATCAGTAAACTAAAGAAATCCTAACCGACTCTAAAGATAAATCAAACCCCTACTAGGTTTACGAAAAGATAAAACCAACCTTTAGTGGGTTTATGAAAAGATAAAACCAACCCCTAGTGGGTTTATGAAATCTAAATCCTAAAGCTAATGGGTTTTCACCCAAAATACTCTAAGACATACTCTATACACACATAATAGAACCTAAATAAAGCTTATATCATAACACAATAGTGGTAAATATCAGGCCTTATCAGGAAACTACCAAACCCCTAACCGACTCTAAAGATAAATCCAACCCTTATTGGGTTTACGAAAGGATAAAACCAACCTTTAGTGGGTTTATGAAAAGATAAACCAACACCTAGGGTCTATAAAACTTAAATCCTAAAGCCATGGGCTTTTCACACCGAAATACTCTAGCATCACTCTACAACACATATAATGAGGGACGTCCAGATACTGAGGTTTATTCACGGCACACAATACGTGGTATATCAAGGCCTTATCAGGAAACATACAAAACCCTCTAAACTGAATCATAAAGATAAATCCAACCCACCTATTGGGCTTATGAAAGATAAAACGAACCTATAGTGGGTTTAATGGGAAAGATAAAACCAACCCTAGTGGTTTTATGAAATTTAAATCCTAAAGCTAATGGGTTTTCACCCGAATTACTCTAAGACA
Organism: Moricandia arvensis; assembly: GCA_905132765.1. Classification (NCBI taxonomy): domain Eukaryota; kingdom Viridiplantae; phylum Streptophyta; class Magnoliopsida; order Brassicales; family Brassicaceae; genus Moricandia; species Moricandia arvensis. The sequence goes on along the minus strand of CAJHQP010004295.1, from coordinate 144 downwards.
TACTCTAAACACATATAATAAAACATAAATAGAGCATATATCATGGCACAGTAGTGGTAAATATTAGGCCTTATCAGTAAACTACAAAAACCATAACCGAATCTATAGATAAAGCCAACCCCAAGTGGGATTATGAAGAGATAA
>CAJHQP010004294.1:0-57125 GCA_905132765.1 Moricandia arvensis | reverse complement strand
CCGCACGACTCGACAAGACTCTTCGCTTTAGAAAAAAACCCATGACAAAAGAGGGAAGAAAATAGCTTCTGGTAATAACAGTAAGGAAAACATACCCGAGAATAGGCTCGGAATCACCCGCAGCAAACGCCGACAAACCAAAAAATTTGGCCGCGATCTCGATGAGATCGCGATAAAAAATGGCTGCGTAGGTAAAAGTAGTGAAAATCTCAAATTACCACGCCACTAGCGCTGCATCACTAGATCGACAGACTCTGCGAGGAAGCTCAAAAGACTCTTTTACTGCGCCCGATCCATCACTAAGACGCAGAATCTCAGACCCTGGCGGAGATCAAACAATCCCTGCATACGATGGCACCACGATCCCAAGGCGCATCGACAAACTTCCAGATCCGCGATTGCGTAGACCAAGCTCAGAGAAAACAAAGAGAAGTCGATACTGCTACCGGGCTCATGACGAGAACCTTCCAGGAGAAGCCGCTCGCAATGCTTTTCTGCCTAAAGCAAATTCCACGAAGTTCCAACAACTCGTTTTGGAGTTATCAAGCAATACTACCATGCTTCGATGGACAGAGAACCCACTGACGTCGGCCTTTGGAGTCTATCGCCCAAAGGAAGACAAAACCTCTCTGCGCAGTTTATGAATAGCATTCAAAATCGTCTCAGTGTTGAGAGTTATCGGATCAGCGATAAGGATCTGCTATTGATGCGCTCAGGAAGACGCTCTGCGAATACAAGTCAAAGTTCAGGAAGTGGGAATCTCGTCTGCAGAAAGCGCGCGAGCGATCGAGGACTGCCCTCACTAAGCACGAGTAGCAACATCATCGAAGAGAGATGAAGTCTGCATCGCAAAAACATAACGCTGCAAAATCATTCTCAAAAAACGCAGCATCAGCAGAGAGGCCGAAGATCTCGTAAAAGACAAGTAGCGTCCACCACGAGGGGAAGAAGATATCTAAGAGCGCATAATTATGCATAACTCTGTATCGAACACGAAAGAACGTCTCAAAACACAATGGACCTGAAAGTTCCACTACGACGAGAATACCTTCTGTGAGTATTACCAAACTAAGCGGCCACTCCACTATGAATTTAAAGTTTTTGGTGCGAGACTAGCGGCAAAACTACTTGCAGGAGAAATTTTGGAAGTAACTGGTATAAAGATCTCATCCGAGACACCGACCATCCACCGAAAAACTACCAGACCACGCCATCTTGGGACACTCCTCAAGGGAACCGGGTAGGGCGAGAAGAAAAAAGCAGAGAAAATCTGGTGATAGAGGCAATGACAATAATCATCCAGAGTAAATATGATCATCAGAGGATCACAGTACTATCACGACACTGTCTCGTCAATAAAAAGCCGATCAACGGAAGTCCGACTCAAGTACTAACTGGTATCCACCAGTCAAAGTAGCAAATGACACAATTCACTTTTGAGGAACATGAGATCGTCGGAACTCGAAAAACCTCACAATGATCCACTTGTGGTCGACGCTTTTTCTTCTCTGTGATTCCCTCAAAAGAGATGAACATGACCTGTTTGAAGTTATACCAACGCCAAACACCATTGACTGGTTTCTCCGGCCCAACAACATTCGAATGACGCTCAGATCAATATAAGGACTCCCTGGTTATGGCAAAATAAATCACGAAAATCGTCAACTTCACCATTCGTCGAGCATCCTGCCAATCTACAATGTTGAACATGGAACGCCCTTGATAAACTCCATGAAGGCAGTGTCCCTGTCGACGTACCACCTAGGCTTCAAGTTCACAAACACCCGCACAGAACCGCAGCAATCTGGGATGCCAAAAACAATAGCGGACTTTGCTTTATGGCGGAACACAAGCTGAGGCAAATCACGACCAACACCAAACCCAATACGCGTTGAAGACAGCTCATCATCGGCTAAAAACGAAATAACGATCCAAATCATCAACTCTAGCAACTGGCTTCGGATTAAAGAAAGCAAACAAATTCCAAGTCCAATGCTTCTAACCCAAACCACAGATACAAACCCGGAAGAAGAATTGTTGATCCAAAATGGTCACCATGACAAGAAGATCGACACGACCACGCCAAGTGAGTAAAAATCACTCACGGCAACAAACTGAACTACGAGACGGCTTGATCACCGAAGGGTGATACGTGGAAACACCCGTATCCCGAAAATATTTGAAAAACACGTTGAAAATTCTAAGTAAATATCCAAAATTTTATTGGATGTAACGAAGAAACATTGCCACTATATTTATGAAATACGAGAGTAAATACTGAACATATTTTTGTCTACAACAATAATATCTGTATAAAACTTCCAAACATTACCCAAGTTCAAAATACAATTTCCCGACGATATTTATAGCCTCGCACTCTGGTCCACACAATCAAACTTACCTGCCACCCGCAAAAGGACGCATGAATATACAAAATTACTCAGTGAGGATGCTTTAAAACGCACACATGCAACCTCAAATAATCAAGCAATTCAAATTCCATATTCCATTCTAACAACCTACCAATTCCAATTCAATCAACCTAGCAATTCGTCATCATTTCTATAGCCATTTTCCTTTCCTATTTACTATTCATTTCATGCATTCAAAAACTAACAACTAACATCCGGTTCTATCTTTCCTAACATTCCAACCCGAAGGTCCATCAACCTGCGGCCATAGCCGAACCTGCTCGGCCATAGCCAAACCTGCGGCCGAAGCCAAACATGCGGTCGAAGCCAAACCTGCAGCCCAAAGGCCAAACCTGCGACCTGTCAGTCCATTACGGCCGTAGCCAACCTGCGGCCGAAGCCAACATACACGGCCCGAAGCCAAAACATATCATGACATCTTTACGGCCCAAAGCCAAAATATTTTTTCCTTAACTTAATCATGTTCTTCTAATCTCGTACTTTCCTTAAACTACTTTCAATTCTCAATATGTTTCTTTAACATTTTTAACCTAACATTACAATTCTTGTCGGATCTGATCTAAGTATTTCACGTTTAACATCTCAATTAAACATAACATCATTTCTCGCAATCAAACATGCAAATATCCTATGAATGAATAAACGTTCTTCGCGATCCTTGAGAACTATCTCGAAGAACAAAGAACAAACTTTCCATAAACAATTCATCTAATGCATATTATTCATCCTAACAATCCAACTATGATAAAAGTACTAAATATTAAGTTGCCACAAATCACGCCGTTCACCTCGGTTAATCTTTAAAGATCAAAGACTTTGAACCTTCAGCGTTTCCTGGAAAAAAACTCCTTGCCTCCTCCTTGTTCGATCATTCTTCTCAAAATCTTCTCTCTGAGAACTTCGTTTATGATTTGGCTTATCTCTAATTCTGTTTATGAATTGAGTTAAGAAATGAAGGCTGAGGTCTCCTTTTATACCTATTTCAGGACTTGTTCACCAAACCGGCCATTAAGTGTTGTTTCCTTATTTATCGTTGGGTCAACTTATCATCAATGGCTCCAGAATATATCGCTTATTGCCTTATATGACTCCTGCAGGCCCTTGCTTCTTTGTATAATCTCGTCAGTGCACATGATCAACTTTCTTTACTTGGAACCCGCATTGCCTACTTTATGAAAAAACCGATCGACAACACTTTTTCATCTTTAACAAGACATAAGTTAGTTTTCACTAACTTCCCTGCAACTGTAAAACACAATTTCGCTTAGTCATTTGCTAAGCAATCCAATCATAAACACATACTAAGATATACCCTAGAATCATCATACCGCACATCCTTCGCGCAAGACATAGACCATCGGTTTCTTTCCACCCTTACACACAAATCCAATTTTTTGAAAAGCGGCCAGCCAAGACAGAACTGACTGGCCTACCCCGCTCTGATACCAAATTGAAACACCCTATCCCGAAAATATTTGAAAAACACGTTGAAAATTCTAAGTAAAGATCGAGTCAAATTTTATTGGATGTATCGAAGAAACATTGCCACCTTATTTATGAAATACGAGACTACATACTGAACATATTTTTGTCTACAAGAATAATATCTTTATAAAATTTCCCAAACATTAACCACAAGTTCAAAATGTCCTTTCCCGCATGGTCTTTTATAGCCTCGCACTCTGGTCCACACAATCAACCTTACCTGCATCCGCAAAAGGAGGCATGAGTACACAAAAATTACTCAGTGAGGACGCTCAAAACCGCCCACATGCGACTCAATAATCAAGAAATCCAAATTATATATTTCCATTCCAACAACCTAGCAATTCCAATTTATCAACCTAAGCAATTCGTTTCCAATCATTTCTTACTTAGCCATATTTTTTTCCTATTACTTATTCATTTTCATGCATTCAAAAACTAACAACCTAACATCCGGTTCTATCATTCCTTTACTTTAGCATTTCCTAGCATTCCAACCCAAAGGTCTCTCAACCTGCCGCGCCATAGTCGAACCTGCAGCCGTAGCCAAACCTGCGGCCGAAGCCAAAACCTGTGGCCATAGCCAAACCTACGGCCGAAGCCAAACATGCGGCCAAAGCCAAATCTGCGGCCGAAGCCAAACTTGCGGCCATAGCTAAACCTGCGGCCAAAGCCAAACCTACGACTTGTCAGTCCATACGGCCGAAGCCAACATACACGGGCCCGTAGCCAAACATGTGGCCAAAGCCAAACCTGCGACCTGAAGGTCTATAACTGCGAAAGCGGCCCGAAGCCAAAACATGATCATGACATCTTTATGGCCCGAAGCCAAAACATTTTTTTCCTTAACTAATTCATGTTCTTCTAATCCCTTACTTTCCTTAAACTACTTCAGTCTTCAATCCGTTTCTATAACATTTTCAACCTAACATTCCAATTCTTGTCGGATCAAATATTAAGTATTCACGTTAAACATCTCAATTAAACAAACATCATTTCACGCCATCTAACATGCAAATATCCTAGAACGAATGAATTTTCTTCGATCCTTGAGAACTATTTCGAAGAACGAAGAACGAACTTTCCATAAACAATTCCTCTAATACATAATCTTCATCCTAAACAATCCAAATATGCTAAAATTACTAAAGAAGTAAGTTGCCACGAATCACGCCCTCACCTCGGTTAATCTTAAAGATCGGAAGACTCTGAACTTTTCATGCGTTTCCTGGGAAAAAACTCTTTGGGTCCTCCTTGTTCGGTCCTTCTTTCTCAAAATCTTCTCTTTAGAACTTCATTCGATGCTCTGGCTTCTCTCTAATTATTGTTTATGAATTGAGTTGGAGAAATGAAGGCTAGAGGTTCTCCTTGTATACTTATTTTAGGACTTGCTCACCAAACCGGCCATTAAGTGTTTGTTTCTTATTTAGCTTGGCCAAACTTATCATCAATGGCTCCAAGAATATCTCTGCTTATTGCCTTATATGACTCCTGCAGACCCGAGCTTCTTTTTGTATAATCTCGTCAGTTGCACCTGATCAACTTGCCTTACTTGGAACCTGCATTCTCCTATAGCCAAACAATCCATAGTTAAACTGGCAGTCTATAATTCCCTTGCTTAGACTTTGATCGCTCTATGTTTTACCTAACATCCGACACTTAGTCAAAATGTGGCTCATTCTTCCAACCCTCATGTATACAAGTGTTTCCACACTTAGACAAATACGCTCCTTGACAACTAAACCTCTCGCGATTTATTTCCTTTGAATTTGAAAATCTCCGGAGCGGGTCGTTAAAGTACGTGGGAAACTCGTCCAAATACGAGTTCAGCTGTCCCTCTCTCTCTAAAAAGTGGGGGTGGGGTGGAGTGGGTACGTATTCTCCCACAATTTAAAATATTCGCCGTTGTACTCACATATTTTTAAAACATATTCTATAATAAGACAACGTGATATGATTTCCAAAAAAATCGCAATCTCTTTTATCGCAGCAAAACTCAATTCACAAATTACCTTACGGCCAAACTGGCAATCACGATTTTAACCAAAAACGCCTAAGTAAGAACAAACAATTATCGTATAACCCCGGGAATGGAAGTCTACGAAAAAGAAATCCAACGGCCAAAAGGTTAAACAAAACTTTTGAACACCTTCTTAAACTACATCCAGCACCAGATCAAACGAGATCATCAATCCAAAACGCACAATCACTTCAACAAAGGAAAAAACTATAAGACGTCGAAGACTTTCAAAAATATATGATAGGGCCTGATATTTACCACTATTCTGCCATGATATCAGCCCTATTTAAAGTCTATTATATGTGTTTGGAGTATGTTTTAGAGTATTTTCAAGTTCAGGTATGTTCTGGAGAACTTTGGTGATTATGGAGGTTTAGAGATGCAGAATTGCGCAGATGTGTCAGATGTTTAGCTATGGATGAAAACCTTCCCACCGTGATATTGAGCTGATCTTTTAAGAGAAGATGGAGCTTTTTAGTTGATTTCCAATTCCACCGGTTTGAGGTCAATCAGAGGTCCTACAGCCAAAGTTATGCCCGTTTTACTGGAGAGTTGTATGTCTGCCTCGCGAGAGGAAGCTGTCGAAGGGATGAATGAGTGTCGATCGACGGCAAAGTCTTACCAAAAAGACTCTCCACATCATGGTTTCATGGAGATTTAACTGCTGGGATTCTTCTCCAAAGGTATTGATGTGCAGTATCATATAATGTTGGATCAGCAAGCCAAGGGAACTTTGGGACTAGGACTCCAGAGGAAGCGAAGAGACTGATTCAGAACTTTGTGTCTAGCAACAATATTAGGAATATGGATACTCATAGAATGCAATTGGTTGTTACGAATAGTGACAAGATCATTGAGGTCGAGAAAAAAAAACTGATTTTGTACATGAAGTCTCGTTGGTGGAACCGACTGTAGAAAAGGACGAGAATCATATAAATGAAATATGTTTTCAAGGCCATATTCAGAGGATGAAATCTATAATGGAATGAAGCCATATAAATTAAGCAGAAGATGAGTGCATACTTAAATCTGAGGTTGGATTCTATCCACAAAGAGCTGAATGGAAAATTAGAAGCCATGAACACCCAGGTAAGGATGCTACATACCCAGAATTCTCAGACATCAGAAGAAGTGAAGAGTATAGAAGCTCTAGTTAAAGGGAAACCTGGGGAGAGCAAGAGGCACCAGGTTGATTCCATCTTAGATAATGGCTTTGGGGAAGTAATCAAGCATGAGAAGCATGGAAAAATGTGCTTTTCTAGTCAAACTTTCTATGACCTTTGGCAGCTCGCACTGGTGACGATCGACACCATAAAATGAGATCGACACCCATAGAAGGACTACGTAGGAACGGTGAAAATTCAGATCCACTCAGACTTCACCACATGACAACCGCATCCTCCTAACCTGTACTGTGTTAATATGGACGCCGTCGATCGACACCAACAGGACGACATCGGTCAACATCAATGGGCGACCAACGATCAACAGTAGCAACCGAGCATCGACCGACACCCACCCATGTCAAGCCCTAATGTACACCGCTTATCAGAAAGGCCAACAATGAACACCAATCAGCAGGATGTCGATGCACCAGAACAAGGACAATTGATCCCAGCTGGAAACCTCTTTCATTGACAGGAACGATCGAAGGGTACACACCATATATCGATCGACACTATCTGGACGACATGTATCTGTCAAGGACAAGCAGGCAGCAAAGAAAGAAGTCCAAAGAAGAGAGTGAGATCTAGAGAACCCTATGCTCCTAAACACCTCAGGAGAGAAGCTAACAAGGCTGAACTTGATGAATTTCAAAAGAGAGTGAAGAGGGTCCCTAAGGATATGTCTTTCGAGGATGCATATGACCAGTACAAACTTGGTAATTTCTTCAGAGAGAGCAAGGATACGGATAAGGACATTGAGTTGCTGTTTAATATGGTCAGCCGTAAATCCAAGAAGACACTAAAGATCCTGGGAAGTTTCTGACTCCATGCCGTATACATGACACCGATTTCCCATACGCCCTCTGTGATAATGGATCTACAGTAAGCATCATGGTCAAGGACACTGCCGAACTGTTAGGATTAATGGTGGAACCTTCTCAAGATAGCTTCACCTTCGCGGATAACTCCAAGGTAAACTAAGCAGGCATGATCAAGAATGCTAAAGTAGAGATAAGTGAATGCACTATTCCTGTGGACTTTCATGTTTTGGGAAGCAAATCAGGTCGAGAATCTTCTCTTTATCTTTGGAAGAGCCTTTATGGCTACAGTAGGGGTAGTTTGTGGTCTCAAGAAGAATAAGATGTACCTTACTAATATTGATGAAAATGTCTTCTACGATCCTGTGGGAAAGACGAAAAGTGATGGGTTTATTTTCATGGATAAAATCGTCTGAAGATCCGGCACATGGATCTGATTCAATCGCAAAACCACAGAACCAACATCACCTTCGATCGTCACTCACCTAAATAGCGTCGATCAACACTCTCCAGATTTTAGAGCAACCTGTGATTGAAAAGCCTAAGTCTGGAGGAAGGGGCCAGGAAGAAGAAAAGAAAAGAAGGTAGATACGGATCACCGGTTCCTTCGCGATGTTATGAGGAAAGTCTTGAGTATAGGATGTGCTGCAAAGGAAGTATGCAACCTTCTTCTAAGGTCAGGGTGCTATGTGATCCAGAGATGAAATACAAAGGGGAAGCTTCTGCAAGAGCTTTTATCAACAACATCAACAAAACGAGGAAGAGGGACACTGAGAGCTGTTATGGAGCAAGTTCTCTTTCTCATCTGGACTGTATCAGAGTTCTAAAAGGTGGAGCTCAAGACTATAATCAAGCGCTGAGTGGGAGGCAACTCACTATTTAATAAGTTTTTATTAAGTTTTTACTTATACTACTATTGATTTCGAGTTTTTACTTTGTTTTTGCATACTGTTTGAGTCCACCATCGATCGACATCATAAAGGCACCATCGGTCGACGTTGGATCGCCACCATCGATCGACCACACATGCCTACCATCGATCGACACCTCTTACAGAGAGAGGTATCGAGTTTTCTATTTAAGCTATTTAATATTGATTTAATTTTTCCTAACCAACCCGGGTCGATTATACTGGGACAGTGTAATTTAAGTCTGGGGGAGGTTCGCTGATGCTCTTTGATTTGTTTAGAGTCTTATATATTAACTATATATATATATTAACTATTTATTGAGTCAAGAAGGGAACTATTATCAAGATTTATTATTGACTAACCACACTTTAGCATCATTCTTTAAAAGGTTATTTGCAGAGATTACTAGAGATACCAAAGTGGATCACCCTGCCGCTATACCACACTTGCTTAGAAAGTTTGAAGGAACCAAAGCTGATTTCCAACACTAATCCTGATGTTATCAGCTTGCTTTAGGGCTTGGTATACATCAGATCGGATTCCTTCTGCATGTCTGGAAGGTAAAAGTCTTTGTGCTTCTGCTTCCCCTCTCTCTCCCCTTTAGATAAAAAAGGAGTCGAACATGATTTGGTGGTTTCAACCATTAATTCTTGATTCATATGATTCTAGAAAGAGATAAAGGTCAAAAAGAAGTGAACAGGATCTGGTGGCAAAAACCATTAGGGTTTGATTCATGGAAGCCTATCCAAATATCACAGTCAATTAAAAAAATAAAATAATACCCACAAAATAAGGGAGACATTGACTGAGAAGAATTGAGAAGAAAGAGAGGAAATGGATCAGAAAAGACTACCTATGTGCTTAGATACTTGCAGGGGTAAGATTTCATGCGTCTTTTGATCGATACTCCCAAAGTAAAGCATACACATTTATTTTATGCAAATAAATGAAATCAGTAAAGGGGCGAGTCAAGCTATATTTGCTAAGTTGTTGGTAGAATGGAATTGTGTGCTATACTAGGATAGGGCATATAAAGTTTCTCTGTGGTTGACTTGATAGGATGTGATTGCAAAAAAGTAGTGTGACAGTTATACTTAGACATTATGTGAGTATCCGCTTTTCCAACCTCTTTCGCAGGCTAGTTTGCTTGAGGAAAAGCAAAATGTTAAGTCTGGGAGAGTTGATAGGGCCTGATATTTAACACTATTGTGCCATGATATCAACCCTATTTAAAGTCTATTATATGTGTTCGGAGTATGTTTTAGAGCATTTTTCAGGTTCAAGTATGTTCTGGAGAACTTTGGTGATACTGGAGCTTTTAGAGATGCATAACTGCGCAGATGCATCAGATGTTTAGCTATGGATGGAGACATTCCCACGGTGCGATGGAGCTGATCTTTTTTACATACGATAGATATTTGAGTTAGATTTTTAATGCCACTAGTTTACGGTCAATCGGAATCCTACACCTAAAGTTATGCCCGTCATACTCGAGAGTGTCCTGCCTGCCTCGCGAGAAGAAGCTGTTGAAGGGATGAATGAGTGTCGATCGACGGAACATCCTTACCATCGATCGACGGTGTTCCCAGAAGACATACCCGTATTATTTTACGGCTGACTTAGCCCAAATTTCATGGCAAGTTACCAGAATACCCCTGGACGAGTTTAGACCTAATCTATATAGTTTTATAAGCCATTGTTGACAAATAAGCTTTATTTTATTCTTTGTCTTAAGTTTTGGGGAGAGTTTTCAATTCTTCTTCAGAGATTGATTGGAACTCCATTGGTTTTATATTGATTTCTATATCTATTATTTATTCAGACTATTATTTGTGTTATTGCGTCTATGTCTTAGTAATCATCTTGTTAGGTTTAGGGATTTCATGTTCTTATTGTCAAGCTGATAGTCATAGGATTGCTAGGTTATCAATAGATCTTTACACAAGGATGGCTTGTAATACTAGGATCTAGAGTAATGGAATAACACGAGAGTGTGACTGATTTCTTGAACCTTGAATCATAGGACAATTGAGAGGCACAAGAGTGAAAAAATTAACGGAACCCGAGCCCTGTGTGGATTAGATATCTTGGCGCATACGAGAGTTGGTCTAGGATCTAGTTGAACATCATCTATATGTGTGTTAATGCTTGTCTGAGGTAGCATTGATCGATACCCAAGCATTGATACCAATCGACGCTCGATCCTTGTTTGCATGCGAGAGCTAGAACATAGAAATTAGGCATCTGATTAGTAATTGCATGCGAGAGCTGGATTACTTGCTTATTGAATTCGAGTTCTAGAATTTGATCTATAAAACCCTTAGCATCCTTGATTTGTGTTTTGAATATATTGATTGATATACCCCTAGACCTAGCTATTTCATCTTATTGTTATCAAAACAATCACTTGCTTACTTGTCTACTATTACTTCTCTAATAAATTGTTTGCCTAGCTTAATCTAAACATCTATAGTCTATTGTGTGTCCACGCTCCCTGTGGATTTGATCCCTAAGTACTACAACTGAACCTCTTATTTGAGAGAGTAAAAAGTAGCTTACAAGGTTGATTTCAGAGTGCATAATAAACGCTACATCAATATATTTCCATAAACTCGAACAAAACTACTAAAACAGTCCTTAATGGGACTATAAATTAACAACTAATACAAGTTAGAAAAGACAAGTACTTTCTCTTACATCACGTTCGTCAACTGGCCCAAACGAAAAAATCAACTGTTCTCAAACAAACGCTTAGCCCAACCTGCTCCTCTCATAGAATTGGTCCTCATACATCCGACACAAGGATAAGCGCACTATAGAGATCCAAAGTTTTGGTCAGTACTTCCAACGCCTCATCGCATATTTCAATACTGAAACGAAAATCAAGTTGAAATCGTAAATGAGCCAAGTAAGCCGGGATCGATCCTGCATATTCCAGGCACAAAAATAAATCTAGGCCTTACCCTAAAACTCCACTCTTAACTCTCAAAGGCATAATATCATTGATACAAGATACAAAAACTTGCCTCTTCGTTGATACTTGGACCTTCATAAACTTCTCAAAAATCTACGTCTCAAAAATCTCTGTCCTAACGCAACTACAGTATCACGATCCGCTAGAATCAAGGAAATAAGTAACACACTCACACCCTCCTCGTTCTTGTTGACGTGTTGTCCGTTAAAAAGTTAAGGTTACAAAATGAAGATATATTCAAAAGACCCCAAGGGACGAAATACGATACATAACATAAACATAAAAGGGAACATGATCCATTTAAATACAATTACCCTTTACGGGTTATAAACAAAATTACCCAAGATCGAGTAATCACTGAGACCGAGCAGAGCCGGAACGTCATCCACCTTGACATCTTCTCCCAGGGCAGAAGGTCCGACCTCCTCCGATTCAGGAGAAACAAGGATCAGAGCCCAGTGTTCCCAAATCATCCCTTTAATCTTAGGGATCATCAGCTCAGTTTTGAAGTCTCAGCCATCGGCCTGCATGCGCCATAAGTACCTACAGAACCTCAACACTCGCGGTAGTCCCTTAAGGACTTTTGAACCTGCTTGAACTCTCCAAAGTTGGATGCAAACTGAGCTGAGTGATCTTTCAGGATCGAGGTCATCTCTCTCCTTCCAGCTCGACGTGCAGGACGAATACTAGAAGCTTGCTCTAGCTCGGGATCCTTATCATGTGGAGAGCGCGCCTTGGCCTCTCCCTTCAAAAAGGAAATCTTGTTCTCGGCCATCTCAACCTTAAACCGAGCCGTCTGTACTTCCAAACAACTCGCCCTAAGGACCTCATCCATCACATGAAGGCCCTTCAAAGAGTTCTTTGAAGTTATAGAGGGAAAACTCAAAAAACAAAATCAAACAAATACGAAAACTAACTCCCATGCATTAGTACGATGCCTCCGCAAACTTCTCCGATCCAGCAAACTCTTTGTTGGCTGCGGCTCCGACAGCACGTGAGTGAGTAAAGGTAGGAATAAAGGTCAGATCCACCTCTGAAAGACGGCATCAGGGTCTGACTGGTTCTGCTTCCATCTTCAAGAAGAAAATGTTGATATCACTCGTCAGTAGGAAGCTCCACCCCATCGTTGGCAGCATCGCCTTCGTCAGTGGCAACTTGCCTGTTCTTGGGAGATCTTTCCCTCTCCCTCATAATAGGAATATTTTAGGGAAAAAACTCATCCATGGTCGAATTCTAATCCTCCTCTACAACCGTGTAAGTTCGAGCTCAAGACTGATGATACACAACAACCCCTCGAACTCGCTTCGCTGAGAAGTAGCCCCGGTAAAATGGACCACCACAGAGAATATCCCTAATGGTAAGCGTGTCTGTGGGAAACCAAGGAAGATGATCGACAATTGGAAAACGAAGAAAATAGATAAGTGATCAGACATCGGCAAAAAGAGAAGCGACCACAGTATCCGATCACGATAACGTTGGGATCCCATCTACGCCTAAAGATAGGGATGCATTATTCCGCAACCGAGGCACTGTCTATGCGAACAAAGTAATGTTGGTCTCAACTATGAATGTAAGACTTAAACGCCTTGATCCCCTCCATATGGTTCCTCGGCTTGAGAAAGTACCAGAATGGCAAACCCGTACTTTGGGGATACAGAAAAGCCTCGAGGTAATCGACACATTAAACCCATCCCTCTCTCATAGCTCTAAAACAGCAGTCCAATGAGATGTTGTAGACTAACAGGGGAAGTTGACTTTTCGACAACTCGTAGCGGTTTAAGAATCAGATTATATCCTCCGGGATGGGAAACCATAGACGACAAAATAAGAGGTGTGACTCGTAACAAGTGAAGTAAACACGACGGGAACCATCAGAATTTCGCCATGTCGGCATTTGAAACTCCACCTCCTCTGGAACTTGGCAAAAGTGTCGGATGGTGGAAATCTTCCTTATCTTCTCAATCTTCCATTTATCTGGAAACTTCATCTGCGAAAATTAGGTAAGCCGTCATTGTAATCAGGCTCATTCTCTTCCGAAATCATAACTGTGCCTTTTGTTGCGTTTTAGAACTTTTTGGGCAGTTTTGTGACTTAAGCGTTTTACGATTTTCTTCAAAGAAATCGCTTTTCCTATGATGTTGGCTTCCATATCGTTGGTTCTGTGAAATAATGAAACCGTTCATATAGTTAAGATAACAATGGTGTAAGTTAATCATTATCGTTTTATACGATTGATTCAAAGTTTTCACGAGAAGACAAGTCCTTTCTATTTCTATCGCAATGCTTCAACGGAAACTTTAATCAAGATGAAACGAAAACCAGTATGCTAAATTCCAAAAGGATAGAATGATGAAGCGGAAATGGTCTCGTTGGCCGTAGGCAACAAGGCATGGCTCTTGTCTCATCAGCTATGGGCGAGGAGACTTAGGAACGTTCTCCTTGCCCATGGGCGACGAGACATGGCTCATGTCTCCTCATCCACGGGCAACGAGACTTGTTGAGGATCTCGTCGCCCATGGACGAAGAGACAATGCTTCTGTCTCGTTACCCACGGGCGAAGAAACTCGATGTTGGTCTCGTCGCCTGTGGGCGATGAGACATGGCTCCCGTCTCGACGCCCACGGGCGAAAAAAATTGGTGAGGGTTGCGTCACCGATGGGAGATGAGAAAATGCTTGGGTCTCGTTTCCCATGGGCAATGAGACTCGGTGTTGGTCTGGTCACCCGTGGGAGACTAAACATGGCTCTCGTCTCGTCGCCCATGGTTGACGAGACAATGATTGTGTCTCGTCGCCCATGTCTTATCGCCCACGGGTGACGAGACCCTCAACAAGTGTCATCGCCCACGGGCGACGAGACACGAGCCATGCCTTGTCACCTACGGTCAACGAGCCCATCTCCACTTCATCATTCTCTCCTTTGGTACTTTACCATACTGGTTCTCTATTTGTCTTGATTAAAGTTCTCGTTGAAGTCTTGCGATAAAAATATCAATGACTTTTCTTCTCGTGAAAACTTCAAATCAATCGTATAAAATGATAATAGTTTACTTAACACCATTGTTATCTCAATTATACGAACAATTTTTTATTTTGAATAACCAATGATACGGAAGCCAACATCATATTTAATGTGATTTCTCCGAATTAAATCTTAAAAACGCTTAAGTCACAAAACAGCCCGAGAAGGTTTAAAATGCACTAAAGGCCCATTTACGATTCTGGACAAGAATGACAGTTTACCTAGTTTCCGCAGAAGATAAATTGAAAATAAGATAAATATTATGTTTCCAGAGAATCATGGAAGATCGAGAAGATAATGAAGATTTCTGCGGAAAGATAGACTCGAATGAGGGGCGAAAAAGGAAAGACAACCGACCTAGGAGGGATATATAAGAGAGGTCAAGGCAAGGGGACGCATAAACAATAAAATTCTTAGAAAACGTATCACTTAGAAATATTTTAGCAATTTCGTTTTTGTTTTCGAGATGCAACTCAAACTAGGTTTTAGAGCATATGTTGTTAGAGCTAGGGAACTCTCTGACAACTCTTATGGCCGAAGCTCTTAATATTTGTTGTATCATCGTGACGTTCTTACGAAAAGCGATTCAATAAGATATTTCTCTTTATTCGCCAATTTGTATTTGATTATCTCGCATTTTTTTATTCATAATTTGATTAGTTGTCGTAGGCTCAGCAGAAATCCAAGACATCAAGGAAAGTTAAGTTTTCTTGGATTTCCTCCGAATACAGAAATAGGCAGTGTGAATTTTGGTTCCCACATGCACTATCTTACGTATCATTCTACCAACAACACATGCCGGTATATTGGTGTGTTCTAGACTAGAACTTCTAGTGGATAAAAGAGTCATCCTATTTATTTGAATATTAGAGATCGAGTTTTATAAAGACTATAGTGGATTGGGGCTCTCTTTTAGAATACTTGCGCCTCTCTTTTCTGATTTAGCTTGCCAAAAGAAAACCTTTGATTTTGAACTCGTGCTCTCGACGGCTCTGCCGTCTCCATCCCTTATGGCAATTCATCCAAGATTCAAGATGCGGGAAGTACTCTCACTCCTCTTCTCTAACTCCTCTAGAGATTATTTGTCATGGATTCACGTGAGATTCCCAGCTCTGAAACTGATGGTCTCTCATGTGAAAATACCCTCCTTGAGTCTCAACTTAAAATCGTTGACTTTGACTCAGGTATTATGTTTCATCCAGAGGAGTAAACATATGATCCTATGACTAGCCTATGGTTCCTTCTCTGGTATCGTCAGAATCTCATCTTCAGACGGACTGTGTTGTTTACAAACATCTACTGAGGCTGGCGAGATGAATTTTCAATTTTCTTTTCCAGTGCTCGCGGGTTCAACTTTGCCTCAGACTAAGCTGCAGGGAGCTTGGACCAATCCATTATTCATTTCTAGGGTTATATCATCCGGTTCGTCTTTGCCACTTGAAACATCTGGGAAAATTCATTCTTCATGGCCAGTTCTCCCATTTATAGCTAAAGGTTGGAAGAAGGATCGTGTTGAGGTCACCAGCTCAAATACCTTGAAAGATAGAACACTATTTGATGTTGCACTGACTCGAAGAATTAATATTCCCATTTATAAAGTTTAGTTTTTCTGGGCTGCTCGAATAAATCCGCAAAAAAGAACCTTCATCGCGCCACGGTTCCAGAATATATGGAGGATGGCCCTCCTAAGGTAACTATTCCTGACCACGTACTTCGTCATGGTTTTTGATACAACCTTGGAAAGGAAGACCTCGTCCCAATCACACTTGAGTGATGCTGGGCGGATCTTGGAGCTAAAGGATGCTCTTGAAAAGTGGGTTATCCTCACCTTAGAGCTATTGATTGCTCCTAAGTTGTTTAGTAATTTTGGAGATTAAACTCCTAGAGGTTGGGTTGTCCACATATGGACTAGATAAAGAAGTCTCAACTTAGACAATTTTTCTTGCACAATTTATTCAATGAAAAGGTCAAAGTTACAAAACGCGTAAAGCTTATTTAAAAAGCATAAAACTAAAAACCCTACTAATAAACCAAAGTGGTTAATAAAAATCATATCATAATCATATTCCTAACTACTTTAAGAGAATCAAATCTACTACTAATGGGTTTAGAAAGCCCAAATATTAATCCTAAGGGGTTTACCTAATTAATAAAACAAAATACACTAAAATAGACCATCTTGGTCGTGGGTCTACTTCTTGGGCCAACCATAAACCAAGAGAGACGGTGTAATACCCCTGGTCCAGGGTATCAAGTCAACGGACTCAGATCAATCCATAATTGGATGGAGAGCTATAAGAAAACATGAATAGAGGTTCAGTCTAATCATTTTGAAGAATGGTCAAGTAGAAACAAGAGTTGGTCGAGGAGACAGAACCGAAGCTTCGAAACAGCCAAGGTTGAGCATGGTGAAATTTCAAACTATGCAAATCAAGTAAGACTTGATCTCAATCATCATTATGGGTTAAAATCAGACTTTTGGTCGATTCAGAATGAAGTTGGAATAACCAAAGTGAAGATGGTCCAGAGGAAGGCAATTTTGGCCGATATGGTCGAAATGACCTAGCTAAGGAGAATGGAAACCAAAATGAGTTGTGAAAACATGGGAAATGAGTTAAATGAGTGTTTTCTAAATTTCCTCAACTTTTGGAGATAGTAAACTCAGAAGTCAAAGTCAACCAAAGTCAAAGGAGAGAGAATGAATCCCATTGGTCTATACAACCCATTCGGTCAACCAATAGGAGCATCCCACGTGGAGGGGAACAAATTCCTTCAATCCTGGAAATGGTGTGAAATAAATCATTGTATTTTAGGATGAATAAATCAGGGGCAAAAGACATCTAGAGAGCAAGAAGACATGAAGATACCATTTGTTCCCAAAATGGTCTACTTTGGTAATGGAAGCTATGGGATGAAATAAAGCTTTCTAAATAAAACCCATGACATCCAAGCTTCATTTAGGACCCCGGGGAAGTATTGGATTGGGCTGGAGCACAAGGAAAGCATACTTGAAGATTGAAGACCCAAAGGAGTCAAAATGGGCCATTTTGGTGGTTTGGTTAAGAAGGAAGAAAGCTTATGGAAACATGTCAGGCACGAAAAGAACCATGCCGTGGTCTACATGAGCAGGGGAGACAAGCCTAAGGAATAAGATTCATATGTGTTGAGCTTAAAGGCCCACTTCGGAGCAAAAACGTGATGAGGTGGAAACCATACTTGAAGATCAATTTTCGTGCTGAATTTTGGTACACTTAACTTGAATAGAAAGGTGGTTTATCTTCTAGAAGATGGCACAAAAAGGAGTTGATTCAATGTACTTACTTGCATGCATGCATTTGGAGAGGTTTTTGGTGACAAGTGTAAGTACACATGTCAAGTATTTCCACCCCACTCTTTGGCTATAAATAGGACCCTTAGGATTCATTTTAGAATTTCAGAATCCCCTTGTACTTTTTTTCTCATTCGATCTTGTGGTTTGTTCTTGAGAGAGAAAGTGACCAAAATCGACAAAATTTTCTAAGTGAGTGAGGTGAGTGTAGGAGGCCTTTCTGTGTGTTGATCCTTAGTCTAGGGATGTTCTAGGAGAGGTGTTAGGGTTTTACATTTGCGTTTATAGGTTTCCTTTTCCCTCTTAGCCTTTAGCTTCTTTTGATCAGTTTTGGTGTAGCCCTTAGGTATTTTGCTTTTGGAGGTGTTGTGCGGCTTGTGAACACCTAGGTGGTTTTCCATGAGTGTGTTTGTGTATGGTGTGTGCTAACCGTGTGTGTGTGCAGGTTGGAGAGCTTTAGTCGTGATGGTTCATGAGCTTGAACCTCATTTGCGGTTTGTGTGTGTGTGTATGGGAGTTGGTAGTCCCCATACTTGAGTGTTTATTTATATTGCATGTTATATTTGTGATTATGTATAGCTTGTCTTGTTGTTATAGGCGTGGTCATCTAGGGGTGATACCATGCATTGTGTTGTTAGGTTGTTAGATTTCATGCATGCATTGTTAGTTTTGTAGTCGCATATGTTATGGTGTTGTATAGCATGTAGATTTGGGTGTAACTCTCTCATGCCGGTTCATATGCATTGTATGTAGTGTATTTGGGGTTGCATATTGATTTGAGTGAGACTCTCTCTCAT
Organism: Moricandia arvensis; assembly: GCA_905132765.1. Classification (NCBI taxonomy): domain Eukaryota; kingdom Viridiplantae; phylum Streptophyta; class Magnoliopsida; order Brassicales; family Brassicaceae; genus Moricandia; species Moricandia arvensis. Next base: position 38,174 of record CAJHQP010004294.1, on the reverse strand, counting down.
TCTGGGTATTTTTTTAGTGTGTCTTGTTTTGAGTGATCTCGTAATAAGTCTAGACAAAGCATTGCATTGAGGTTAGAGGTGGAGCTCCCTCATGCTGGTTGTATTTTGTGATTAGGGTCAAGAATAGTGTGAGCGTGTGTGTTTGTGTGTGTGTGTGTGTGAAGGAAGAAAGCTTATGGAAACATGTCAGGCACGAAAATGACCATGCAGTGGTCTACATGAGCAGGGTAGACAAGCCTAAGGAATAGGATACAATGTACTTACTTGCATGCATGCATTTGGAGAGATTTTTGGTGACAAGTGTAAGTACACATGTAAAGTGTTCCCACCCCACTCTTTGGCTATAAATAGTACCCTTAGGATTCATTTTAGAAGTTCATAACTCCCTTGTTCTTTCTCTCTCAGTCTATCTTGTGGTTTGTTCTTGAGAGAGAAAGTGACCAAAACCGATAACATTTCCTAAGTGAGTGTAGGAAGTCTTTCTGTGTGTTGACCCTTAGTTTAGGATCTGTTGTTCAGTGCTAGAAGAGATGGTATGTTTTTATATTTGCGTTTATAAGTTTCTTTTTCCCTATTAGCCTTTAGCTTCTTTTGATCGGTTTCGGTGTAACCCTTAGGTATTTTACTTTTGGAGGTGTTGTACGGCTTGTGAAGACCCAGGTGGGTTTCCCTGAGTGTGTTTGTGTATTGTGTATGCTAACCGTGTGTGTGTGCATGTTGGAGAGCTTTACCCGTGATGGTTCATGAGCTTGAACCTCATTTATGGTTTGTGTGTGTGTGGTATGGGAGTTGGTAGTCCCCATACTTGAGTGTTTATTTATATTGCATGTTATAGTTGTGAATATTCATAGCTTGTCTTGTTGTTATAGGCGTGGTGATCTAGGGGTGATACCATGCATTGTGTTGTTAGGTTGTTAGATTTCATACATGCATTGTTAGTTTTGTAGTTGCATATGTTATGGTGTTGTGTAGCATGTAGATTTGAGTGTAACTCTATCATGCCGGTTCATATGCATTGCATGTAGTGTAGTTGGGGTTGCATAGAGATTTGAGTGAGACTCTCTCTTATGCCGGCTAGTTGTTTAGTGTGTCTTGTTTTGAGTCATCTCGTACTAAGTCTAGACCAATCATTGTATGGAGGTTAGAGGTGGAGCGCCCTCATGATGGTTGTATTTTGTGCTTCGGGTACATAATAGTGTGAGTGTGTGTGTTGTGCATCTAGTCTAGGTGCGCAGTCCATGGAGGTTAGAGGCAAAGCTCCCTCATGCTGGTTTGTTTTGTGTTGGGCCTAGACTAGAATGTATGGCCATTTCGGGATTAGATTGGGAGAAGCCCAATTGTCCGATGATGTGGACCCTAAGGTTAGATTGGGAGAGGCCCAATTCTTCAGTGGTGGAGTTACCTACTCTCCACGGCTCGTCACGTGAAGTGGGTCACATCCATGGACGAGCGCTGCATGACGATGTGGCCCGGCTTAGATTGGGAGAAGCCCAATTCCCGGAGTGATGTTTTCCGACCATGTGACTCTAGTGTTTGTGGTCAGGAGTGTTCGGGGTGGGGGGGGGGAGATTTAGGGCTCCGTGGTGTGAAGGGATCCCGGGGTGTGTGGCATGTGGCCCATCCTTTATGTGTTTTGTTTTTGTGTCTTGAGTCTAGGATTGAGTCCAGATTGTCCTTGTGTGTTCTTATGTCTCGGGGGCAAGACTGGGGTAGTGGAGTCTTTGCATTGCTTTTCATGTCTAGTTTATTGCATTGCATTTCATATTTAGGTTGTTGCATTAGTAGTTGCATAATTATTCTTCCGCATTGTTTGTTTGCATGCATATTTATTTGTGATTGCTTTTTTTGTTTGAGCATGGGCTGCAGGAGGAATTGTTGTTTAGTTTAGGGAACTTACTGAGTAATTACTCATGCCTTCTTCTACTATGCAGGTAACCTTAGAGGGTCGGGCGTTTGCGGGGTGCAGAGGACGAGGCCAGCGTAGTTCTCTGTGTTGTTTGCAAGGAGCAAGATACTTAGGTTTTCACTCGTTTTGTTTTTCATGGGTACCCATTTGACTTGATATTTTCTTTTGTTGTATTTTGAGGATTTAGTCATGTTTCCGACTTTGTAAAATAAATAAAAATATGTTTGTTTAATAAAATCCCCGTAAAATGCTGATATATAGTTTTGTCCGAACTTATCACAACTCTCGACCAAGGTACGGGCTGGCATGCCTTAGGCCGAGGTCAAGAGGGGAGGTATTGTGGTCGGACTGGTCGAGACTTTGGATTTGTTATGAGGTTTTGACCGGACTGACTGCGGTACTCGCCAAACGGTAACGCTTCCGGGTCGTTCCGGGCTAGTCCGGCCTAGGACGGTCCGGGGTTGTTACAGACGGTTCCTCCACTTTTGGGTCAATAAAGGCCTTTTCGACCAAGTGTTCACTGGGCCCATCTCTCATCCATTCAGACTCTACCATGTTTCTCCTTATACTCATTTGAATGCTGAAATTAATTTTGATGTTCCATTTCAGGCTCTGTTTCTTCATTTTTCATTTTCGAGCTATTTCTTGCCCATTTTGGTTTGACCATCTTATTTTTCCCTTTCTATTTCATGTCTAACATGAGTTGTCCAATCCATTTCTAGATTAAGACTAGGTCATCTACAACTTATGAAGGCCATATCATGGCGCTTTACTTTCTCTTGGTCCAAAACCTCCTGGATAAAGCCTATTACATCTCCATTCAGCTCTTTAAACTTTAGTTGAGTCCATTTCAGCCCACTAAGACGTGCCATAGACCAATTTCTAGCTGGTTCTTCCTTGATCTGCAATCCCTTGGCGTTGAGTCTGCTCAAGACTTCATCATTCCCTCCTCCTTTAAAAGGATTCGACCTCAAATCTGAACCTTTTAGAAGATTAAGCTCATCCATGACCTGTCTCCATTGCATTGCTTTAATTATCAGTATAAAATGACTCCCTCCAGGCTTAAACACAAGGTATTTCAACCCCTCTTCATGCCACAGCAACTGCTTGGAACTTTGCTCAATACAAGTAGCTACTAAGGCAGATGGTTCCTCCACTTTTTGAGTTTGAAGCTTTCTGATTCTCTCTAGTTTGATCAAGCACACTTCCTGATCATGGACATGTGACCATGTACTCTTAGTTTAGTCTACCTATGGTTAGGTGGTTGTGTAAAGAAAATTCCATACTCCTCTTTGAGTTTCATATTATCTCTGACCATTCCAAACTCTTCTACAAGCAATCTATGTTTGTACTTATCAGATTTGAAACAAACTATAGCCGTGATACATCATGACTCTCCTCTTTGTCATAGCAGCTGGTTTTGATCACACCATCCTCTCTCCCTTCAAAAGAATTTAACTCCAAATCATGTTCTTAAAGGTTGATTGGACTGTATAAGCTCAAATTTGGGTGACTCCTCTATGCACACACCTCCCTCCTCGTGGTTTAAAGACAAGGTTTTGAAACCCCTTGACAAACCTCAGATTACCCAGGAAACTGTCATGAATCCATACACATAAACTGATCAAAAAATCGCAAGAAAAAGATTTTAATGATATCACCTTCTTCAACCATAGTTGTAAGTACCAAGTCATGTGTTTTAGGTGATCCATCAAGTACTCCCACATCAGCCTTGGTTAGGACATAAATGTGATCTTTCAAATCCTGTTGGTTCTCCCCTTGTTTCAACTGATCATACAAGTTATCTTCTTGGCAAGAAGTTTTCGGTTTTTGTTCAATTTTTTCTTTCTTCTCCACTAATTCCTTTTAATAACAACATAGCCCATCAAATACTGATATTTCTCGTGGTATTAGCCTCTTTGGTTGATTGTTAACAGATGCTTTACATTCTTGACGTTTCTCATTCATGAGGTTATTCTGAAACTGCCGGTTTTTTCAAATCAAGTAGTGCAACAAATTTCTGAAAAATTCTTGGTGCATCACGACTATGTTAGGTTTTTGGATCTTTTTGGCTGACCTAGGTCGTGAACTATCTCAACTAGATGGACTATGCATCCGCTACAAATATAGTTGACCATAGCTTGTGGATATAAATCTTTTATTCATGATTTGTTTTTAATTTCAAACAAGGAAAAATCATGTGGTTCTCCATTGAATATCTTAGTCTTTAGCAACTTGATCCCACCAAGTGACTACATATCCATAGAAACCAGTGGCTTCTAAATGTACCTTCTTCTCCTCAATGTAGGTATGACAGCTGAAAACTAACTCAGTCTCATTTTCCCATTTAAATATATATCTAGATCAATCTTCCTAGAGAAGGCTGGAATCAGGATCAATCTTTTCCTGCCTTGCAACAACTCTCTTGTTGTTGGTAGTTTAGCTTTCAATTCACATTTTATATATGAATACAAAGATGATTGCTGGAAAGATGATGTATCATGTGATCCTAGGTTAAGATTATAAATCCCCAAACCCTCAAGTGGCTATGATACCACATGATATGACTTTAGAAAGAAAGACCTTGTCTCAATCACACTTGAGGGATGATGGGGGGGGGATGCTTGAGATATAGATACTTTTGGATAGTAGGTCATCTTCACCTTAGAGTTATGAATTGCTCTTCAGGTTGTTTAGTAATTCAGGAGCCACATGTTCACCCCGTTTACGAGTTCTGAATGTCTCTTTAATGGAGACTAAACTCATAGAGCTTATTAGGTTGTCTACACATGGACTAGATAAAGAAGTCTCAATAGAGCCAATTTTGCTTACACAAAGGTGAAGTTTATTCAATGGAAGAATGAAGGTTACAAAACGTGTGCAGCTTGGTTAAAAGCATATAACTAAAAACCTACTCTAAACTACAGCGATTAATGAAAACCATATCGTAATCTTACTCTTAATTGGTTTAACAGAATCAAATTTACTCCTAATGGGCTTAGAAATCTCAATACTAATCCTAATGGGTTTACATACTATAAAACTAAATAAACTGAAAATAGACCATCTGATTGTGGGTTTACTTCTTAGGCTAACCGTAAACCAAGAGGGCCGGTCCTTCCACTTTTGGGTTGATAAAGGATTATTTCAACCAAGTCTTCTTTGGGCTTGTTCCACTTCAATTCAGGTCTGACCAAGTTTCTCCTTATGCTCATTTGGATGATGAAACTGATTATAATGTTCCATTTCCAGTTATTGTTCTTCATATTCCATTGTCAAGCCATTTCTCTCCCATTCCAATTCCACCATCTCATTTTTTCTATCACCCTGGTTTTCACTTTCCATTCCATGTCCAACATGAGTTTTCCAATCCATTTATAGACCAAGAGTTGGTCGTCCACAACTTATGAAGGCCATATCATGGGCCTTTGTCTTCTGTTGGTTGAAACCTCATCGATCAAGCCTATTAGATCTTCTTTCAGCCTTTTAAACATTGATTGAGTCCATTTCAGACCACTAGAACGTGCCACAGATCACTTTCTAGCTAGTTCTGCCTTAGTCTCCAATACCTTGAAGTTGAGGCTGCTCAAGGATGCATCAGTTTGCAAAACCAAAAGGAATATGTGATAGGGCAGTTTTACCGTTGCTTGGTGCAATCTACTGGTTTAGTATGCGTTGTTCTTAATATGTTAGGGGTATAAAATGTGAAATTTTCGTCAAGAAACTGGGTGAATTAACTTATATCTTCCACATCCTATATGAGGCTTCTAGAAAATGGATTTCCAATATAGTTCAGGGGATGTGGATGCTTGCATCATCTATGTTGCTCTGTGGACTTTTTCTGAATCTTTAACCCTCCCTCAAATTACTTCCCTTTCAGTTTGGGTTAAGCTTAAAACATCCCTAGCACACTTTACTCCATCCTTGGTATTGAATGGATTTCTTTGGGATTGGGAGAACCAATGTTATCTCATGAACCATCGTTAGACCCAACTATGTTACGTGAAGTTAAGATTATGGTGGAAGATGAACTTGATAAACATTTGCACAAAAATGATGCTTGGGATAAAAAAGAAACAATTTCTTTGATGGCTGTGGAATACTATTGACTCCCTACATCATGAGATGTGGTCAACTTGGTCACAATCAAACATGTGTTCTTCTACTTCTGGTCATATGAATACTACTTTTGTTGGTGTGAGTAAGGAATTTTTAGTGATCCATGTTGTTGCATCATCTGTTGATGTTTAGAAACCAACCATGGATATTCAGAGGAGTTTTGAGTTTTCTGCAGAAATTCCCCAAGAAGTCACTGCTGCTAAAATGGGTGTAGCACCATCGGACATACCAACTCCATCGCTTACACATGCTGAGTTAGATCCTCATCAAAGGTCAACTACATAAAATCCTACTAAATCAATACCTAATCAAGATATTCAATGCGTATTAACCAAAAACATTACTAGCGGTACAGACCTCGACTTCTCAATATTATCCTACTTTTGTATCTTCTCAACGAATGATCATACTTCTTGTACCAGCAATCCAGCAACACCAAAAGAAATTACCACTCGTACTTGTGATGAGATTTCTACTCCAATCCCTTGCCTTGAAGAAATAAATGTCTTAAATATGGTCGACAAAGCCACCCCACTAATGTGGATAAACTACTATCTTTAGCTACTAGTTTGGTACTTGAGAATATGTATGTGTCTCCATCAATTGTTTGTATCAATCAGTTTTCCCCTTTGGAATCTGCCCCAACATTGCAACATAAGGATTCTTCAACTAATTAGACATCAAACATGGTTCTAAAGGAAAGTAGTATCAGAGGCAAGCTTGGTTTGGGTTCAAATAAATTTGCCTCTTTGGTGTCTTTGAAAGGAGAAGACGGATATGGACGAATGTATAGATTCAATAGATTGTTTGTCACCATCCAAGAAATGACTACTTCGAGTAAGACTTCTTAAACCTACAACTAAAGCTAAGGAGTTGTAATTGCAATCACCATCCCGCAGAGAGGAAACTGAGGATGAGGAAACAGAGGACATGGAAACCGAACAGCTAGGTCACAGGTAGAATCACTATCCACCTAGCTATAAAGTCAATCAAAGTGAAAGCAATGCTTGTTTCTAGTTAATTTTATGATCACTACTTTGTAATCGTTTGCCGAATGGTATGACTTTGGTTAACCGTAGTTTCAAATAAAAAAGTTTCATGCTAAAACTCTGTAGTGGTTTTTTTTTTGCTATTGTAGACGATTCAAATTGTAAGAGCACGGATTTCTTTTATATAAACTAGACTAGATTAGTTCCTGTTTTTGAATAATATTGTACAACTAATTAAGTTCATTTGCATAACCAGTCCAAAAGCATTCATAAAAAATACGAGAGCGTGGAAAGAACAATGTGGATGCGAACGAGGTCCATTATACTTTTGCTTCTTGAATATACTCATTCTGAGAAGAATTAGGAAAAGTAATAAACTCGTTGCTGAAATAAGTTAGCATAAAGCTTACGAAAACTTAAACATATTGCAAGATTCATGGGACTTTTAAAATTACGTTCAAATTCATACTTGTTTCTGGGTATGGCCATTATTTCGGGAATTGACGATACATCTTGTTCATGGAAGTTTGTTCTTGTTTTTATATAGACGAAAAATAACTGAAGTTAGTACCCTGACAAAATTAATTATTCCAAAATTGCCAAACAAAATTATGTATTTAGGGACTATTAAATCGAGTTGGTAAAGGCAAAAACAAGTTGATTTTATTAAGAAGTAATAGTTGTATTTAACAAAAAAAGTCCAATTGTAATAGTAGGTTTGTTCAACAAAGATGTGGAAGCCAAATTAAAATAAAGAACTACCTGTTTGGACTAAAGGAAGCTTTCACATGCTCGCCAGGCGACGATTATTGTTTTGTCATCTAATGCATGGCTTCTTCTATCTTCATCATATCAACGTACCAACCATGTGTACACTACTTGAATTTCGTGTTTGGTACGTGTGCTTCAAGATGAATATCTCTGTTCACACTATTATTCATTTTTTTTCTTAAAAAAATGTATCATTTCATGAAATTGAAGATTAAGGTTTACAAAGAGTGGTAAAAAAATGTAAGACCTTTGGACTTGGTTACATGGCAAAAATTAATAAAAAAATGGAAGCAAAAACCAATTAATACGATTATCCATTCAGCTTGGTAGCGAATACGAGTAAAAGCATCATTACAATCTTGAAGTATCTGAATGCGAAGTCGAGCCGATACTTGTACGTAAGGAGAGACCAAAGATAATGTGAAACAATAACCCATAGAGCAAACAAGTTGATTCAGCATGTCACCTGAACAAAAGATCATTCCTTTGAAGCACCATAGAGGCCCTCTTTAAGATCTCCCTCTTAGTCTGAGCCGGGACACCCGGTCCGAAACCAAGATCTGACCCTAAATGGGATAACAGTAACCACCGAAGCTTAATTGCGCTCAACTCTCACCACTGTGCTTGTCCTTTAAACTGTTTGTACAAAAGGTGTAGCATCACCACTTCAAAGCCTTACTACTTCTTCTTGAAGCTCACTAAGCCGTAGAACTCAATAAAATGAAGAGACTCCTTGACCGTATCTGTAACATCCCAAAATCCAGGCCCAATTTTTTTTTAAAGAGAAAAAGGCTCTTACAGCCTATTAAGAAAAACCCTAGGGTGCCCTTCTCATTCTCTATTAATAGAATTGCCTCCTCTTTCTTTTCTTCAATCAGAAACTCGAAGCGAAGCTCTGCGAAAAATTCCCAGGAGACGAAAAGCCGTAGCCGTCAAGCTCTCTTCTCTCTCTCTCTCTCTCTCTCTCTCTCTCTCTCTCTCTCTCTCTATCTCTAGTTTTCTTTTCATGATCTTTATACTAGTTGATGAGGAACTAGAGTTTGGATAGTCCTTGTTTGAAAGTTAAGTTGCTAGATCATAATTGATGCTAAGTTGTTAGATTGATGGATCATGATGCAAAGAACCTTCAAATTGTTTAAAGGACATAATGAACTGCCTTGTGTTGTTGTGGATGAATGTTTATGAATGATTGCTTGTGTGATTGGTTGTTATGTGGTTTGTAATGAATGATGATGGAAGCTAGGGTTGCTAGAAAGAAGTGCACTCCTAGGTTAATTATGGATGTTACAATTGGTACGATACTACACTTGGTATTACATTGGTATCATGTATGTATGATGTAAAGTGAAGTATGTGTGTGACACCGAAAATAGGTGGTGTCTAATGAATGTGTCAACGTTAAAGTTAGGGTTAACGAGAATGAGAATGAGAAAGATAATGAGAAATAGAATGAGTTAATGTGAATGTGTATTGAGTGAGACACCGAGAACGGGTGGCGTCTAGAATGAGATGTGATGAGATTTGTGAATAAGACCTTGAACGGAGGGTGACCGCAAAATGCGGGATAGACAATGTTAAAGGGCGCCGTAAGATCAAGTCAATGTCGAGCCGTGACATAGTTATGGCCATTAGGACCAGAGTGGCAGACAGAGCCGGAACGGTGTTACGGTCCTGAAATCCTTGCCTCAACCAGAGCTTCATCAAACCGTCCGCACCGATCTTCCAGGAGGAACCACCAACAAAGGTTCAGTGGAAGAATATTATCTCAACAACCAGAAGGGAATTTTATACGAAATCAATTATAATGGACAGCCAACTAAACAATGTATCGCTGGGAGTTGGAATCACCAGAAAATACTTATGGAGCAAGAAGTTATAGATTTTACAAGTCAAGCCATCTTCTCAGCATTCAATTACCCAAGATCAGCCATATTTTTGTCCATATAAATTAAACCACGAATGGGGTTCGATCAAATCCACTTTTCCTGTTAAGGAGACCCATTTGAGAAACAAGAATCAAGGCCATAACCGAATCCAACCAGAAGTCTACATGGTTTACTAAAATTGGCAAAACCGATGCTCATCAAGGCAGGTCTTTTATTCCTCCAATTTGGTTCAGACCAAAACGTATATATGGAGCTCAGGAGTTAATCTGAACAATCCAAGTGACATTAAAGAAGCCTCTAGCTACACATGCACCCATAGGATCAAGCGGATCCTCATACACATCAACTTTCCATATCCGGCTGCATTCACACTATCTACTTGGAAAGAGTTTCCTCAGACTCTTCCACAATAATAACGGCCATATTCTCTTTTATTGAGACAAATAAGTAATTCAGGAAGACATGAATACCATAGGCATATCCAGAAACTGTTCCGATACAAGGCTCAACCAAGTTTTCTTTTGGAGAGGCTCAAATCAAGGCTATTGGCTAAATATCTTCAAGGAGCCAATCTTCTGATTCTTTTGCTTAATTTCGAGTACTTTGTTTCCTTTTGAGTCTTTAGACTGTTTTAGTAGTCCAGAGTCGGGCCTATATAAGCTCAGGTCATAGTTCATTGTGAAGCACCCTTGATCATTGAAAGTAAAAAGAAATCATTTTTATTTTTAACAAAGTTGTGTATATTCTTTGTTGTTAGTTCTTTAGTTCTAGGTATGAGATTTACTTGGTGCTATTGAAGCCACGTCCAGAGAGTCTTGTGAGATTCAAGTCAGTCTGTTCGTCCATTGATTGAGAGAGTCAATCCCTACCTATCGACCCATCTCATCCATTAGCAAAGCTTGAGAGTGTTATACAACCAGCAAGCCTAGCTCCATTCCTTCTACCATCCGACCATCCTTCTCACCTTGTAACCTTCTTATTCTCTGTTTCGTTATTTGTATCATTCGTATCTCATTCATTTTTAATTTGTTTCAGGTTATCAGGTTGGATTGGCCATATCGATCATTAGACCACACCCCGGGTCGATCCGGTTAGAACCTCCGAAACCATTCTGGTCGACTCAGATTTTGGGCTGTAACAAAAGGGCCAGCGATGCTGCAACTCGGATAGTCATTTAGGAATCTGGAGACAGTGTCTCACGTAAGATCTTTTGGTTAGGCCGACACGATGTGGGACGTCCTTGAGCGAGCCGGTAGGTCCTTACGTCTAGGATTATTGGTGTCAAGTCAAGTTGTTGAGTAGTCTAGGCGAATCTATGTTGTAGCAGTGATTGAGTTCATTGTATTGTGTGATCGCTAGGTTGATAAAAAAAAGTTTGAAAGTGTTGTTGTGTGTTATTGTAGGATCCATTTGATTCATTGGTTGTAGTGGCTAGCCAGAGAGACTGGTCTAGAACCGCTTCACTGAGTAACCCATTTACTCATGACCTCCTTTCCATTTCCCTTATGTGCAGAGCTATAAGTAGAAGTATATGGATTTGGTTGGGTTGGTATTTGATCAAAGGTATGCGTCTGAGGACTCCTGGGGGCAGTAACGGGACAAGTTGGGTAATCTAAAATGAGTAGACACATGTCTATAACACCAGGTCGAAACCCCAATCGGACGACAGGGATCGGGGCGTTACAGTATCTGCTATACATACTACTCAGACTACGAAACAACAAGCAAAGCCATCTGAAAAAAGGATGGGAATTGAGTTATCCATAAATAAGTTTGAGAAGGTTTGACTCTGAGTTGGCGTAGCACACGTTTATACGCACCAGCCAGGGACACAATATACATAATCAGAGGCTAACCCAAACCAAAGTAAGCCTTTTAGTTAGTGACAAAGAGACTGCAGATGTCTCTCTGATTGAACACAAAGCAGAGCTAACGAGCAACAAAGGGAATCTAGTGAGCCATCTCTGACCCATACAGAGAGGAGGAGTCTTCACCGTCGCTACAATGTTGAACCTCAACAGATATCCAATCATCACAAGCTCACACCATGAAGAACGAGTCGAGATGAAACCAGATACAAAAGCATCACTAAGGTCAGCTTACACCAAAGAGATGGATGGACATTAGGCGAGAGCTGTGAACCCTCTCTGAGCCATACCAGCGCTGGAGAGACGAGATGAAGACGATGTATTGAAGACGAGACGATGAAGACGAATAAGGATTGAGAGAAATATGATTGGGGATGCGTTCAGTTCATATGTTCCTCCTATGTTAATAGTAATAAGCCTATTATTCTTAATATTAGAAATATATAACAGATAAAACTATATTGACCTATTAAGAGAAGCACAAACTAACGCTTTAAAAATGTGGAAGCACTATTGTCTATTGGTTAAGGTTAACGATTTCTATATCTAGGTCTAGGGTTTGAATTCCAAACAACACAATTTTTGCAGGTTATAGGATGCAAAGCTTATCGGAGATTACAGAGTACTTCAGGCGAAACCGTTCGGTGTGGTCATCTGATGCGGAGAGCGCTTGTCCATCAAGGATTTCATACACGCAAAACCGTTCAGCGATCCAAGAGTCTCTAGGAGAATTCATCGTGGAATCATTATCCGTGGAGTTGATCAACAATATTGAATACGTTGCAGGTAGTTGATCATCATATATAAGAGAATTTTAGATTTTATGATGAGGTAATCGCTGATTTAGAAATTTTAAAGAAAAGCTTTTCAAATGAGACTTGGACTGTCTATTCAAGAGTACATTGATAAATTATCGTCCACACCCTTCCATTTTTTGTTTTTTTTGGGAGGCTGATAAATTTTATGACTAAGAAAATAATACATCTGTTTCTAGAAATGTATTTACATGTGATTTTTTTTAAAAAAAATAATAATTAGTAATTACATATTTAAATATATCTGTACTTTATACATTTTTTTACTTTAGTATATAATTTATTTTCATAAAATACTTGTATTATATATTTTTTAATATTCAAAAGATATACTTGGTTTCATATTCTTAAAGACAGATAATTTTATCTTTCTTAATCAAATAAAAATTCAATAATATATCATATTTCAAATTTTAGTTTTAACTTTTAATTAAATATTTTAAAGTAATTAAATTTTTGGATTAAACGTTATAAGAATGTATATTGTGAAAAATCAGGAAAAAAGTTTATATATATTAAAAAGTTGAAGTTCATTTTAACTTGAATATCAGGTTGTCCACATATATAAAGTTACAACGAATTGTATCTTTGAATCAGTTGAACCAAAATGTGGGGTATGAATAGAAACCGGTTAGGATGGTCGATCATCCTAGCTAAGGCCGAGTGTCAAAAAGTGTTGGATTAAGCTTGAAAGAAAAGGAAACTTGAGATATAAGTTAATAATCTAAAGAAAAAAAAAGAAATATAGAAATATGTTAAGTTCATAGAGATTAGGAGATATTTAATCCCTATATAAGAAGATGCAAGGGTGTTGCATAGCTTATGCATTTTATGAGTCATTGAGAGAGCTTAAGGTTTTGAGCAATTTCCTTAAGAGATTAATAAGAGAGTTATTCTTATTATTGAGTTCTTATTCTTGCGTTCGTAAGATTTTGATTTCGCGAGACTTGTTTTCTATATTTAGTATCAAAGCCTTCCCAAGAGAGGGGAGAGACTGTGCCAATGATGGTCAGACCTAAAGGTGGAGGGACGACTCTTATTCAGTGCCCCATGCTTACCGCTACAAATTATACGGTTAGGGCAATGAGAATGAAGATCACACTCAAAGTACACAAAGTTAGGGAAGCCATAGAAGGAGATCTAACCGAGGGAGATAAGAATGATATGGCTGTTTCTTTACTATTCCAATTGATACCCGAAGTTCTTATTCTCCAAGTCGGTGAGCTTGAAACGACAAAGAAGGTATGAGAGGCCACTAAAGCAAGATATGTGGGAGCAGAGAGAGTTAAATAAGTGAGACTATAAACTTTGATGAATGAATTCGATCATTTGAAAATGAAAGATATGAAACAATCGATAATTTCGGAGGAAAGTTACCGGGATATCATCAAAGTCAGTAAGTATCGAAGAATAAAAGCTAGTGAAGAAGTTCTTGAAGAGTCTTCCTCGAAGGAAATACATACATATTGTGGCCTCTCTTGTACAAGTTTTAGACATCAATACTACAATTTGAAGATATCATAGGACATCTCAATGCTTATGAAGAACATATTGGTGAAGAAAAAGAAGATCCTCAAGAATATCAAAGCCAATGAATGTATGCAAACATGGATTCTCAAACACACCAACCAAATCGTGGTTAAAACAGCAACTTTAGAAATAGAGGATGAGATGGACGTGGTTTTGACAGAGGAAGAGGTTGTGGTAGGTTTGGTGGAGATAGAGATGCATTGTATACCACATGCATTAAATTTGATAAACTGGGAAACTATGCTTCATACTGCCCGGATCGATTGCATAAGTTGCAAGAAACACAAGAGAATGATAACAGTGACACACAAGAAGCTGGTGAACTTATGATGCATGAGATCGTATATCTAGACAAAGGAGGAGTTGTACCAAGCAAATACGATGCAAACATTAGTGAAGAGAATGTTTGGTACCTTGAAAATGGTGCTACTAACCACATGACTGGTGATATAAGATACTTTGCACAACTTGATGAGTCCATAGAATGAAAAGTAAAGTTTGGAGACGATTCACACATAGACATCAAAGGAAAGTGGTCTATTGATTTCATTGATCGGAATAGTGAGCCACGAACGATGATAGAGGTCTATTACATACCGAACTTGAAGAGTAACATTATCTCCCTTAGAAAAGCCACATAATTAGGATGTCATGTGAGATTAAGAGGAAAACACTTAAGCATGCATGATCTTGATGGAAAGCTGATCGTCAAGGCAAATATGTCCAAAAATCGTTTGTAGAAAATGAGCATGGGATTAAAAACCATCATGCGACTAAATCTAACAACGATGAGTGAAACGTATGTGAGAGTAGGTTACGTTAATCGTGACATAATGAAGACAATGATACAAAGAGAGCTCAATAATGGAATCCAGAATGACAAGCTCGAAGGGAAAAATCAAATCGATACATCACCGTATGAACTCGAAACAGAATATACTAAATATAAACTTCAAAAGAACACTAAGAAGAATTGAGAGAAAAAACCATGAAGCCCAAAACATTTTACTGAACTACGTCTTACTTGCAGAAGAAGATGGAGAGAGATTATTATTAAGTTTTAATAACGATACAAGAAAGTTCCAAGAGGCAAGTAAATGAATACTAGCTTGTGAAGATGAAGTACATTCAGTCATACAAGAAGAGACGTGGATCTTAGTGGTTTGTCCGTATGGGCTAAATCAATAGGTCTTATTAAGTGGGTATTAAAGATAAAGCGTAAGACATATGGAAGTGACGATGAATGCAAAAGTCCACTCATTCCACAAGATATGTGCATTGTTATGGATAACTAGAGGAAATGAATTATGTTACGCAACGTGAAGGACTCAGAGTGAAAGGAAGTGAAGTGATGTATGGACAGAGACCTTGGAACAAAAAGTAGATTGCATACTGCTTCGAGATCTAGTTTAAACAGTGTTCCAAGGAGTCATCGGCTTATAAGAAAGACGTGAGTACTTGTCTTACAGTTGTAGCAGTTTAAACGGATGATATGTTTGACACATGAATAAACAAGAAGATCACTAAATTTTTTAAAAGAGTATGGCGTTAAGTTTTGACATGAGTGCTCTTAAAGAATAGATGGAGTATGCTACATACACCGATGGATACAGGTTGAAGCTATCAAAGTTTGAAATTGAAAGAGACAACGATGCTACAAGATATATGAGGGATATCGATTGTCTTAGATACTTTCATTATACGAACATATCGGATCTATCTTACTATGGGGGGGGGGGGTGTTAAGTCGAGATATGCAAAGATCCAAAGGGTCTTGTGGAACTGCAATGAAGATACGTGAAACTGCTAAGATACCAATTGTTGGAGATATTGATAATCACAATAGAATTGACCCAGATCATGGCAAGAGCGTGAGAGGACATATCTCTTATGTTGGTGGAATGTCCAAATACGTGGGGTTCAAGTAAACAAGAGATTGATGTGTTATCTTCATGTGAAGTTGAAAACATGACAGGGACTGAAGCTATGAAACAAGCAATATGGCTTCAAGAGTCATATCGGCATACACCCGGGACCGAACAGAGAAGCGACATCGTGATGAAAGCATTTGGAAGAATCAAATTCAAGGATATGAGAAGTCTTATTGGCGTCCAAGTTGTGAGTGAAGATGAATTCAAGCTTAAGGGGGATAATGTTGGATTAAGATTGAAAGAAAATGAAACATGAGATATAAGTTAATAACATTAAAGAAAAAAGAAATACAAAAATATGTTAAGTTCATAGAGTTTATGAGATATCTAACCCTATATAAGGTGATGCAAGGATGTTGCATAACTTATGAGTTTTATGAGTGTTTGAGAGAGCATAAGATTTTGAGCAACTTTCCTTAAGAGATTAGTAAGAGAGTTATTCTTATTATTGGGTTTTTATTCTTGCATTGGTGAGACCTTGATTTCGTGAGACTCAATTTATATAAGAAGTATTTGAAGTCACACAAACTAGGGATAAGGTAGCCTAGCCCCTAACACATCATGATTTGATTTACGTATTTCACAGGGTTGCGTATGTGTCCGCGTAATTAAATTTAAGATGTTTTCCTTATGGTACATTTTCAGCCTATATAGTGTTGAAATGTTAGTAGGAGTGAAGTTGGTAGAGAAAACTCTCCCTACGTGTTAAACTTCCATTTATTACACACACATCAACTTAGTTATTGATTATTTGTTCACTGTATATACTCAAAATTTGGATTAAAATCCAAATTATTTGAGCCAATACTGTAACATCCTAACACAATATTAACTCTTTTTCTAACATTTTTACCATAAACAGGTTTTTTTTCAAACAAAAAGCCAACTAGGTTCAAGATTCATTAGAATTAAGTATAGAGTTTTCTTTTCTTTCGGAGAAGCTATAGCAAAAATCTGCAGAGATCATGAGAACTCGAACCACCGTGGGATCCCATTGTGGCTGTCTCTGACGCTTTCTGACCGCCACCGTTTTTGTCTGGTGCTCACCGTCTCTGCCGAGCGCTTCATACCATCACTCTTCGTTGCGGATGTGTCATCACCAAGCCTCGTTGCTTGGTTCGTTATTCGCCGTCTTCGTCTTCATATCAATTTTTCAGATATTCATCTCTTTCATATCAAAATTTTGATTATCTTCAATTTAGGTGAGGCGTTTTAGAAAGCCAATTCTCTTCTCTTGATTCTTTCTATTGACTGGTGCGAGATTATGATTCTTTAGCTTCCTTCAATGATGTTAGATTTATAAATTATAAGAACGCTCATATTGTTAATGGATTAAAACATACTGAATTGTGTTGATTTCATGGTTGAATGATGATATTGATTGTGATAAGGAACTGAAATATTTAGGCTGTTACATGAATTACGTGAACCGAGATAATCAATGTTATTGAGGACATGGACTATGTGATGTATGTGCGCAGTAGATTAGAGTCCCCGCGTTGCAGCATGGTTATATCTACTAGGTCCGCCGAGTATAGGTGTAGTTGTATCCACTATGGTTAGAATGTGGCAAGGATGGGTGTGTTAGGTCTTCCTAGTGGAGGCGTGGTTGTATCCAATGTGTATGCATGGTTATTAATGTTGTGAAACTGATGAATATGATAAGGCGAAGTTTTTACTAAACAGTGGTTTGCACCTATTCAGTTCTCTTTTTACACTGAGTCGTATAGTGACTCATGCGTGTAGGATGGTCTTAAACTGTCTCATTGGATAATTCAATTACTCACTTCTCCTTTTCGCAAGTTTGTTCGAGGAGTAATAGGAATATATGTCTTGGTAGTGTGCAAAGCCTTCGAGAATTGTGGTTCTCTAGGATGGTGTGTTACAATTGGTATCATAATGGGGGTTAAACCTACCCCATACTATCCGTGTTAGTGGGCACTAGTTGATGAGTGCTTTATATTCAGTTTTCAAAAGCGTTACAAATATTCTATAATTGAGAGTTTTTTTTTCAAAAAAACTCAGAGTTAGTTTGTAGGTTATCTTATAACCTTTCAATTGTCTACCGCTCCAACGAAAAGGTGGAAAGAAAGAGTTCAAAGTTGTGTTGTGCTCAAAAGATGTTCCAAGAATTAGAGGTGTGCCAGTATTTAAAGGACACATATAAGTCTTCAAAGGTTGTTTCAGTTATAGTGATGATATCGGTATGAGCTTACAAGAAACATTGACGAAGTTGAAGTTGAGCCAATTTTAGGAGATCGTAGAGAAAAAATGTTAACCAAACATTGGATACTAATTCGTTATGCCATAGCATGTGTCTAGATTCCTCGATATGAGGGGATTGATTCTTTAATGAAATAAGGATTATGAATGGATCTATATTATCACGATATTGCTGTCAGACAAGTCAAGTGGGAAGGGGAATTATGTGTTCTTAAAAGTGGAAACTATGAGAGTGGTTCTCATTTAATTAGTATCCATGTATAAGGTTGTATTCAAGCCATTACAAGGACCCTACCCAGCCGATATGATGCCTTTTTCATATGGAAGAACCCAAGACATCACCCTATCAAAGGCACCATATCGGTTGGCATCTGCAGAGATAGTTGAGTTTGAGAAAGAGCTAAAGAGCTCGATTAAGAGAGAAGATTCATCACCTCAAGTAGCTTACTTTAGAGGGGGAACATATCCTGTGTAAAGTAGAAGGAAATTAGATATGATGTCACATGGATTACCGAGAATTGGATTATTTGGTCGTGCGATGTCAAAAATTTCTCCAAGAGCTCTGAGAAAATAAAGGAAAAACTGATTCAAAATAAAGTGTTAGTACTATCTTGGTATGTAATACCATTAGTATGTACACACACGCAATGGAAACTTGCAGTAACCTTGAGGGTTACACTTGTGTTCAATGGTAAGGGAGAGGAGAACCATGGACTGAAATATTTGCATCAAGCAGGCTGGTTACATGCTTCTATTCAGAAATTGAGTGAGTGTTCTGGACAATGTAGATCTGAAGGACGAGATCTTAGGAAAAACTCACTAGTCAAAATATTCCATGCATCTTCTCAGCGCAAAGATGTATAATGAATTGAAGAGGAACAATCACGGGTCGGGATGTTGAAGGGTGTTATTAAATTGGTTTGACAGTTTCAGGCATGTTAGTTGATAAAAGTGGAGTGGTGAATCCATAGTGAATTACAACAAGGGCTACATGTGCAAAAATATAAATGGGACATTATAACTATGAAATTTGTTGTTGGATCAGCAAAGAAATGAGGATCAACCCTATGTTGTATGCATGTTTGCTGGGTTAGGTACGGAAATTAGAGAAGGTATCTACCACTATTTGAATCCGGGTATGACAATAGTTACCACTTAAGCATAGGAAGGTCCCCGTATGAGGCTTGTGTGGGAGACCAAGGTGGACCTCTTTAGCTGGACCAAAGTGGGGGGAAGTGGGGGGGGGGGGAGAGAGAAGTAGGATCTCAAGCCATAAATGATCCATGAAACATTTTGGAACCGCTTATTGTGAGGCTGAAGGAAGCGCATGACTGTCAGAGGGTTATGCCGACAAGCGCTGTAAGAATTTGGAATTGAAAAAAGGGGATTCATGGTATCTAAGGATTATAACATTTTGTAGAAGTGCTCTGGTATGTAAGTTAAAGATGCCAAGGTTGTGGTACATGAGATTGTTTATGATTGTTAGAGAATGATTGTGGTGGCATGCCAGTTAGAATGCACAACGTGTGTTTAATTTTACAATGTGTTCATGTGTCGGTTTAACACAAGGTTGTCAAAGGATTGAGTTGACTCAACAAAAGTCGCCAATAGATGTGTCTCGCACAGTATCAATCATCGGAAAGAAGATTGGGGTGTAGACTGCAAAGCAGCAGTAATTCATGGGAGAAAGAGATTTGATGTATTGGTTTGACGGAAAGGGATGAGATCTAAGAAAACTTTTGGATAACAGTAAGGATCAACGAATCCATTTTTTACGGGAACTAGTGGATAGTTTTGTTTTTGTGTTTCGCATGGCCTTGGGTGTCATCGTTTGTAATTGAAGAACTTGAAATTATAGTGAATTTTGATTAACAAGAAGAGAATTGTTACATCTCTAACTTAAGATCCATTTTTCTCCTTATTTTAAGAGAAAGCTTGATAGATCCAGAGCATGTTAGATTAAACATAGGGTTGTCTGATGCTTCGCTACAAATATATTGATCTCCATTTTCCTTTTTCCCACCAGAGAAAAATTAGCGAAGCTCTATGCAGATCCTAAGAACATGATCCACCCAAATCCTATTCGATCCGACACCAGATCCCGTTGCCGACCACCGATGTTCTCCTTTGACGCTTTCCAACCGCCGCCGCCTGTATCCAACACTTGCCAACCACCGCCGGCCGCTCCGGACTGTTGCTCGTCGTCACAGCTTCTCACCATTGATCCTCATTACTTGGTTCATTGTTCGTCATCTTTTTCTTCGTCTTTAGATCTATTCTTCAGATCTTCATCTCTTTTAGAGCCAGATCTCGTTCATCTCCAATCCAGGTGAGGCGGTTTCGAAAGTTGGTTCTCTTCTCTTGATTATTTATATTTTCTGGTGTTGGATTATGATTCTTTAGCTTCTTTGAATGATATAGGTTGATAGATTCATGGTATACGTTGCACAAGAACGCAAATATTTAAGGATTAAAACAGATTGATTTGTGTTGATTTGATAGACTGAATGATGATATTGATTGTGATAATGGACAAAACGAATTAGTTTGTTAGATGAATAGTGTGAACCGGGATATTGAATGTTATTGAAGACGGGACTCTTTTATACGTGTGTGTAAAATAAGTCCACCAAGTGGAAGACTTGTTGTACCCACTAGGTAAGCCGAATGGAGGCATGGTTGTATCCAGTGTGGTTAGAATGTGGCACCGACCGGTGTGTTAGGTTTTCCCGACTAGAGACATAGCTATGGATATGTGTGTATGTATTTGTTGATGTTGTGAAATTGACGAATATATTATAGTGAAGTTGTTATTGAATTTTATTATTTGTAGCTAGTCATTCTCTTTTTTTGTATTGAGTGATATATTGGCTCAAGCGGTGAGACTATCTCGTTGGACAGACCAATTACTCAACTTCAATTTTGGAGATTTGTTTTAAGAATTATTGAATATTTTGGTGTGGTGCTAAACTTTTGGAAATTGTGAATCTGGAACCGTATATTTCATGTAAACTCCAAACTTGAACCAATCATCCATTGAACCACCCAAAAATTGGTAAGACAATAAGCAAAATAACAAAAAAAAAAATCACAGGCATTTCATATTACTTTACTATCATATGTAACAAACAAATCTGAATAAAAACTATTTGGTGCAAAATTGAACTATTTCACATGGATAACAGGTCAAACCAATCTTATTTTCCAAAAAGAGAAAAGAGGAACGAGAAAAAGACTATTAGGTATTAAAAGAAGAATATAAAAAGTATATATAAACATCTTTCGATACGCGGGTAATTCAAGTTGTAAGATCTTTTTGTCAATGTTATTTTAATTAAAAATTCATAACGTTACAGATTCACTAAATTCAGATTATCTGACATTACAACATTCTCAAATTTATCAGTGTTTTTTTAATTAAAAATTCATAACGTTACAGATTCACTAAATTTAGATTATCTGACATTACAACATTCTCTTTGACATTTTATTTTAGTTAAGAAATTTTATCTAAAAATAAAATATAAGATATCAATTCTCACGTGGTTGCTTAAGAAATTTATTCTCCAAACATTTTGTTCTGATGTTTGTTGTTTTTTGGTCTTTATCTCTATTATATGTACAATCTATATTCTTTTAGTTGAAGTAAAAGCTCGGTAATATCGTCTTCCACAAGTCATAGTTTTTTTTAACTTATTAAATCATTTTTTCTTTTAAGTGAGATTGTACATGTATTTTTTTATCTTTTTTCCCTTTTCTTCTAATAAGATTTGCAACAAATGTAAACCTACTGTACAAACTTATTCTTATATTATGTATGAATACCACCATATTAGATAACGGTCAATGAGAAACGAAAAAACAACAAAGTTTATTTCTTGAACAGTAATTCTGTGTCGTGAAGGAACTTTTATACTAACGTAGTTTACAAAAAAACAAATATACTAAAAATTTAATAATTAAGAGTCTGAGGGTTTTCATGTTACCACCTGTAAATGTAAATTTTACCGTTAATGGAGACTGCAGGTGGTTTGCAACAACCACACAAGAACTATAAATGGTTCGAATCGTTCGTAACCGCTTAAAACCAAATGCTGGTCCTGCTATTATTTGCGGTATCGGATGGTTGTGAATAGATAAATAAATATGAAATATTTAAAATAAGATTTTGAAAATTGAGATATTATAAATAAAATATATATGCATTTATATTTTGATTTAAATTCACAAGTAGTATCATAATTTATTTTCTAAAACTTTAAATCAAAAAAAGTGTGAGAACCGAAATCCACACTGTCAATTTCCATAGAGTAAGGAAAAACCAATAGAACCCGACTTTCCAAGAGGTCCTGGATTATCTGTGTAATACACGAAAACGAAGAAGAAAGAGATGACATAATATCGATAGTAGTGCACAAAGACGTTTTATTGATTAATAAGAACAAAGCTACATGATTTTCCTAAAAACAAAACAAGTAGAATCTAGCTAACAAAGAGAATCTCAGAATACAGATTGGAGAAGAATCTAACTAAAATTTCGAGGTATGCGGCCGCCTATATTTCTAAGTTCGTTCTAAGCTAGCATAAGTTATTCTAGGTCTAAATCTTCTGGCTCGATCCCTGCGCTTTTAGCTTTAGCTCCCTTTATATATGCCTTCTAGGTCGGTTCTTCTTTTCTCTTTTTGCCCCTAGGTCGAGATTATCACCTTGCAGAAATATTCCTTTTTATTCTCGATCTTTCATTATTATTTTGGAAACTTGACATTTATCTTCCGATTTTGCGAGACTTATCTTCTTCTGCGAGTAAAGATGCACCGTTCATAACATTGTTGGGCTTAATTTCATATGAAATCGCAAGTGCGGTCTTTAGCCGCGTTCTAGGTTTCTTTGCGGTTGTATTTCGACTCAAACGTTTTTACGATTTCTTTGACAAAACGTTTTGATGACACGACGTCGCTTGACTAGTGAAGTTCACACTTCTCTTATAGTTTAGACAACTGTGGTGTTGAGTTAATCATTGCCGTTTATACGATAACCATGAACTTCAGTCAGAAAAATGAGTCTTCCGCGGTTTTTATCGTAAAGTTCCAAAGGTAACTCCGATTGAGACGAAAACGAAGAGCATTTCGATCGAGTTTCGAGAGAGAAGCCAAGGGTATGTTCCACTCGCCACATGCTGATGAGCTAGTCGCCATATGGCAATCCAGACTATGTGGGTCTAGGTCGTATATGCGACCGACTCGGAGCACTAGTCGCCATATTACACCAATTGTACGGGTTCAGGTCGCCATATGGCGATCCATAGCCTTGGAGCGGGTTGCCATATGACGACCCGTACCTTGCGGTGTGGGTCACCATATGGCGACATATGCTTTGCAAGTACATGTCGCCATATAGCGACCCGGTTTTTGTGTGTGAGATCGCCATATGGCGACCCGGTTCGTTAATGGACAGGTCTTCATATGCAACCTGGTTTTGTATATTCGAGGTCGCCATATGACGACTTAGGCTCGAGGTGCTTTGTTTGTTTTCCGAAATACCTTTTGATAAGTTACTTCTAGAAGTCGGTAATCTTAATCGGTGATTTCGAGATAAACCGTTTTGACTCAAACAAAGAGTCACTTATAATTTTTTAAACCTTAATATATATATAATATATAAATATATTCACATATACAAGCGAAAACAAAATATTCTTTTAAATGTTCTAATATAATCTTCAAAACAAATTTTATTAAAATTATAACTTTCATCTAAACTAAAAAATTAAATAAATAAACGTAATATTGTTATTAGTTATATTGTACTAATAGTTATCATATTTTATAATGTTTTTGATATTTTTATAATGCTATAATGTATTTAATATCACAAGTTATTATTAAACCATTGAAAGTATCTTATAATCAATGAGTCACAAAATCCTATACAAATCACTTAATAATGTTATGAATTGTAACTATCCACATTCGTATAAACACTTGAAACCGCATCCGGCAGCTGCTGCTTTTCAAGTAGTCACGCCTTAAGCAATTATTCGCTTATTATTATTATTATCGAAAAATTGTGTCATCACTCGATATTCGTAAAAACTTAAGAAAAAGAAAATTGAAATGATTGATGAAGAAATCGTGCTTTTCAAGCGTCAGCAATAAACTGAATTGCTTGTACTGTTAAGTCTTCAACTAAAACATAATGTCTTTTTAAAATAAAATATTTCAAAACTTTACTTTGATAATTAAAACCGAAAAAGACTATTGGAAGGACATTGAAGCTGGCGAGAGTTTTCCACGACGACGACATTGTATGTTAATTCTTCTCCAAAGTGTTACTCAAAAGATTTTCCCCTTGCTAGTCTTCAAGATATCTCTTCTTCTTTGACTTACATTTTTTTAGGTTCACCCAATACAGAGAGAAATAACTTAGAATGAGTGTAATCAAACTAAAAATTACTAGGCTAACTCACATATTAGATTGTAATTACAAGAAAACACAAGGAATGAGAAAATTTATTAAAACCATCCTTCACTTCATTAACCACAAATTTCCCATTATAATTAATAAAAATATATGTTAATATCATAAAATCCCAAAATTAAATAATCAGAAAAGGGAGTTTTTGTTTGCCTAGTCTTTTCTCTTCAAACATCAACAAGACTCAAGTCGTCATATCTTCTCTCGAGAGGCGTCTTCCTCATATCCATCTCCGACGACTCCAACAACATCTTCTTGTCACAGCCGATATCATTTTTGCCCACCTTTTCCTTAAGTTGCCGTCGTCCCTTTAATTCACGAAAAATTCATTTCAAATTTGGAGAAAATGTATGTTTACAAAATTTGTGGGGGAAAGTCTTTTAAAGGAGACTTGTCAAGAAGTCCGTTCTCATTAGTTAGAAATATAAATAAACAAAAATATCTCTAACCTCATCATTATAAAAAATCACAATAAAAATTTATTTTGCAGCTCCAAAACTGACAATTACACATGTATAACAAGAAATATTAAAAAATTATCTTAAATTTGGAGAAATGCAAGTTTACTAAAATTAATAGAGAAGATTTCTTTAGAAGGCTTATGTTTAGGTTATTATTGAAATTAAACACTAACAAGGAAGACTTCTCCAGAAATATGCTCAAGTAATATACTCTTTTGAAAAGTCTTCGTCTGTAAATGGTTTGGGTTACTTTGTATTTCGCTTTTTTAGAGAGCAAAACTCTGTAGAAGGTCTTTTCTGATGATCATGTTAATTTTGCAATTTGCTAAAATTTTGTAGAAGTATGACTTGTTCACAAAAAGACTTCTCGAGAAGTCTAATGTGAGAAGTTTGTTGTGCGTAGAGTTTTGGAGAAGTCTATTGTGCGTACACTTTTGGAGAAGTTTGTTGTGCATGGACTTCTGGAGAAGTCTTTTCTTCGTAGATTTCTGGAAAAGTATGACGTGAATAGACGCCTGAGAAGTCTATGATGTGAATAGGACGCGTGAGGAAGTCTATGATGTGAGTAGACGCCTGTGGAAGTCTATGTGAGTAAACTTTTGCAGAAGTTTTATGTGAGTAGACTTAGTATACTTCTGGAGAAGTTTGTTGCGAATAGAATTCTTGAGAAGTCTTCTTACTATCACATAAAGTCTGCGAAGTGTCGCTAGAAGTATGCGTAGGTTAGTTTGGCAATTAACCATATTTGACTTTATAAGAGTAGACGTTTGGAGAATTCTACTCTTATGAAAAGAACTTTCCAAGAGGAATGATCTCAAAATCTGAAATTCGACAAAATTATCAGAATAAAAAAAGACCATACTTTTGGAGAATTTGCCAAATAATTAATTTTAATTTAAAGTTAACTTGAGCATACTTCTTGTGACACCTCAAAGATCTTGTGACATGTGACAAAACTTTTCCAAACGTTTCAAAGTAGACTTTTTGGTAAATTTTTATGAAAAATAAAAATTTTGCAAAATTTCAGTAAATTGTAAAACTAACCTCAATTTTACGGATATTTTTCTGAAATTATACTCAATATTTTTTGTTACAAAAAAAGTGAGCATACTTCTATAGAATTTGGCAAAGAATTTGTTAACAAATTTTTTATTCAAATTATAGTTCATAATATTTTGTATGTTATTCAGAGTTTTTCAATTATACTATTTATTTATTTTATATATATTTTTGATTATATAGCCAAAAATAAATATATTCTTTTCAGCTCATTTAAACAATATAGAGAAACCGTTAAAGAGACTAGGAATGCATGTATAACTTTTCTCTATTGTAATTAGAGATCGAATCGTTTATTTGAGTTATGATCTGCATGATCGTATAAGAAAGATTATCACTAACTAATGTTACATATTCTTCGAATGAACTGATAATAATAGCGACATATCAACAAATTGATATTTGTTTGGGTCCAAAATCAGTGACAATAATATGAACGACTAAAATCACTAAAATATGAAAAACATATTATCCACGTAATTGAGCTGCAAATTTCGCGAGAATAATTTGCATAGCTGTGCTGATAAAGGGCGATACATTGGAATCAATATCTTATAACCCTTCCCAGATAACGTATGAAACAATTTTAGTACGAACCAAAACTATTCAGAAATTTCCTTCAAAACAATTCAGCAAGAACATCATTACTTATCAATAATGTTTACAGAACATATTTCACAATACTAACTTTGGTTAAGTCTTACGAAACAACTTTCATAAAACCAACTTCTAAGAAACAACTTTTAAAAAAAACTTCTAAGTAACAATTTTCATAAAACAAACTTCTACGAAACACCTTTTGTAGAACAAACTAAGTAGTGTTAACAAAAAAAAAACTACTCGTAAATCAAACGAAAGTCGATGTTTTATGAAGTAACCTTCGAAAAACTAAATGAGATTACACTAAACGATCAATGGAAGAAAAAAGAAGACAAGAAAAGAATCAATGGACATGCTTATCCATTTCTGTCTCCTACCTCTCTCTCTTATAGCTCGCATAACTCTCTCTCCTAGCTCCCCCATTCAACCACATGTCCGTTTACACTTCCATTCCCAAGATGCTCGCTAGGACATGTCCTTCCGCACCCTTGTCCAAGTTACTCACCTGGATGTTTTCATGCATCTGCTCGCCAGGACGTGTTCGTCCGCACCTCCTTATCCAAGTTGCTCACCTAGATATTTTCATGCATCTGCTTGCCTGGTCTGCTCGCCTGTCACTGCTCACCAGATTTGTTCCTCCCGTCTATGATCACCCGGTCTTTTCGCATGTCTCTGTGGTGTTTGTCCACTTTTCAACTATGGTGCTCGCCCAGACCTGCTTGCCTGCATGCTCGTCCGGACCCAGCGGACCCACTCTGCTTGACATACTCGCTCTACTAGACGTACTCGCGCTACACCACGTACTCGCTCTACTAGACGTACACGCTCAGCTCGACGAGTACTGCTTGTCGTGCTCACCAAGAACTCATCGCCCCTTCCTCCTCACACATATCTCCTCGTACCTTCCTCCTCAGCCGAACCTGCTTGCCCGATCGTGCTAACCTTTTCCTCCTTTCTCAATCGTGCTCCCTTGTTCCTCCAAGCCTGATCTTTCTTACCCACTCGCTAGACCAGCTTATACCTTACTCATTCTCACTCTTTCGTGCTCACCCACTTGTGCTTGTGCTTTTTGCTTGCCCTTTTTGGTTCGCACTCGTACTCGCCCTTTTGTGCTCACTGACTTGTGCTCGCCACTAGTTCTCATCGGCTTGTGCTTTCCAACTTATGCTCGCCCGCTCATGCTTTAGCACTATTGCTTTCCCACTCGTAGCTTGCACACTAATGCTTGCTCACTCGTTCTCGCCCGCAAGAAATACTCGCTGATGTACTCAAATTACCCTAAAGCAACTTTATCAAATAAGAGATCGACTGAAATACTTAGGGATCATATCTACAAAAACTTGATATTTCACACAGTAGAACTTTAGCTTCAGATTACGCTAGAAAGAGTAATAGAAAGCGATAAATAAGCAGTGAATAAATGCAATAAATAATAGAGAGTTTGTAAACAATGGAGGAAGGGTTCTAGACTTAGGGTTCATTCAGGTTATCAGAGTTCTAATCTATAGATTATGAGGGTTTGATCCTAGATCTAGAATGCAACATTAAGATTCCCAGCTCTCGCTGTGAGTCTAATCAGATGACTAAGTCCTATGTTCCAGCTATCTGCGAAGAAGGAACAAGTGTCCATCGATATTATAGAGTGAGTATCGATTGGTGCTTCCTGAAGGAAGAATTAACGTCCTACTCGATATGGCCACTAAGTTAATTAAAACAAGCTCTTGCATGTATCTAACAACCTAGTTCAACCAGAATTAATGCCAGATAATGAACCTTCTGTCGTAGTTATCAGTATCCTAAGTTGAGGTACAATATCCTAAGTTGAGGTTTCTAGTTAGCTAATCTTGGACACAAACAGTAAGTCTAATTCTAATGAAGGATACAATAAATCACCCAAGCAATTCAATAATTCAGAAGTTCATCAAAACCCTAGAAAATCCCTAAACCTAACAATAGATCTACTGAGACATGATAGATGAAGCAAAAATCATATAATGAATAGATATAAAATAACCAATAACAAAACCAAAGAAGTTCTAGGAGGACTGTGAAGGAGTTCCTCATTTCTCTCCTAACCTAAGAGAAAACTAAAATAAAGGAATAGCCTAAATAATGGCTTAGAAAGCATATAATAAAGTTTAAGTTCGCCATGGATCTTCTGTAAATAAGGGAAACTTTGGGGGCAAAGTTGTAATTTTTGAAACTTTGTTAAAATACGTCGTTTGATGTTTTGGAGGAGTATCGATCAACACCAAGAGGGTGATGCCAGTCGACACTAGTTGATTCTCGACTGCTTCCTCTCTAGTTAGATGGACCCCTCTTCAGTAAAATAGTCATAACCTTTGATCGAGGATCTTGATTGTCTAAAACAGGTGGCATTAGAAAGCTAACTCAAATCTATATCTTGTGTCAAGATATGAACTCAATCTCACTATATAAAGGTCTCTATACATAGCTAAACCTCTGACTCTCGTCTACACAGTTCTACACCTCAAATAGCTATAAAATCTCCAAAGTAGCCAAAACCTTACTTGAACCCTGTATAACACAAAACACGCCAAAATGACTTGAATACATATAATAGACTCTAAAAAGGACTTACACCATTGTCTAAAAGTGGTAAATACCATGGTATCTCAACTCCTTTAGACTTATCAATTTGCTTCTCAAGCAAAACATAGAATAAGCTTGTGAAAAAGGTTTGAAACGCAGAGACTCACACAATTTTATACTTACTACAATCACCTCTACAATGTTGCAAGACACATTTAGCCAATGCCAACTTTATAGGCACCTTATGTACTCTATCTTAGCTTAGAAACCATTCCATCCAGCCAACAACTTAGCTAATACCGCTTGACATACCCCTCAACAAACCTCATTTCTTACAATAAAAAGCATGATTTACCTTGCGAGTCTCGATCAAAGGACATATCGACTCTTACTCAAGCAAATATCAAAACCACATGTAGTTTTCTTTGATCTTTGTTTTCCTCTTTCTTTCTTCTCTAAAAGTTTTTCTCTTTTTTTCTTCTTTTTCGATTTTATTTGATTTTATGGAAAGTGTAAATGAATAATGAGGTCATAGGAAATTATCCTACCTCTCACTTTCACCAATATGTGATCATTCCTTTGAATTGGAATAGTGGAGTCATATGATAATTTTCTACCCCTCTGCATCTTAGGAAATTATCTTAATCTTTTCTTTTTCTAGATGCTGAAGAGAGAGAGAGAAAGAAATAAAAAACACACAAAATTTTACCTTCCAGACTTGCAGGAGGAATCCGATCTAGTGTATACCAGGTCCCAAGACAATCAAATTAAGTAAATTAGGTTAAAGGTCATGTTTGGTTCATTCAAACATTCTTAGCAAATGTGGATGTTATTGGCAGGTGATCGATCTACTTTGGTATTTCCATCCAGTACACCCTACAATCAGTAATTCTAAGAATGATGCTAGAGAGTAGAAATATAATAAGTAAAGTTGAAAAGGTTCATCATCCCTTTCTTAACTCTATAAAACTCAATAAAACACATAATATTCAAAATAAAACACAATGTTAGTAATTACCTCCCCAAGTGTCATACATGCTGAGATTAGCGAAATAAATAAATCATAAGTAAAAAGGTAGCAAGGTTTCGCGAGTATACGTGCTTCCTGCAATGAGCGTCGAGCGACATAGTTATCTGTCGATCGATGCTTGGTACTGTGGTGTTGATCGACGTTGGCCAGCCATCGATCGATGTGGTCCTTAATTCATGAACCTCAGATCTTTTTTCTTTTGTTTTGAATTCGGGTGGACATCGACCGATCTATAAAGTAAGATCGACTTATCTTGGCAGATCGACCGTTCTCAGGTCTGTTGGTCAATCTTGTGCGCACCCGCAAAATCTCTTCATTCGCGCTCCGCTCGAGATTGACCAGTCTTGCTACTGGATCGACCGATCTACACTTCTTATTTTTACTTGAAATAAATAAACAAAAAAATCAGTATAAATGAAAATCAAATTAAAATTGAAACTTACTTAACATTGGGTTGCCTCCCACTCATCGCTTAGTTTCTGTGATTAGCTTAACTTTTGGAGATCTTATTTAGTATGGTTGAAAATGAGAACTGGCTCCAAAACAACTGTCAACGGCTACTTTCTTTAGCTTCAGCACACTACTCATGAAAGCCTTTATAGACTCTTCTCCTTTGTCTATCATCTTAGCAAAAAAGAGTGCTCAAAGCTTTGCAAATTCCAGTGAGAAGAAACTACGGCGAACTCTGTATTTCCTGACATCATTTGAGAAGTTGAGAATCAATGACAACTGAAGAACCCTTCTTCTTCTTCTTCTGCAATATATTTTTCGATTTATGAAAGATTCTAATCCGCTTTGCTATATGTTTATGAGTGCATAATCATGATTTCTAGGGACTTGTCCTAGTGACGGCGAAGTAAATCACTGATTCTTCTCATTCCTGTGGTGGAAAATATGGTATCGTCATCAACATAATCAAACTCACAAACATTCAATCTCTTCCATATTTTTCCTTCTTTCCGTTCCTGGTGGCTAGTCCAACAATGAATGTCGATCAATACCGGGCGTGTGATGTCAGTCAATGCTAGCCTTTGGTGAAACCCCAAGATCTACTCCTTTAGGGTGCCAATCAATGTCAAGATTTAGTTCCAAAATCTGACCAAAATCTTCAAGCCATTCTTCTAGCTTCAAGAAGTCTTCCATAGTGATTTCTCTTCTCAAATCCAAATAAAATTTTTGAGGCAATTCTTTATCCTCTAGCTCCAAAAAATCTTTGTTGGTGATTTCTCTATTTGAATCAAAGGCGAGATAACAACTTGATACATCAGTGCTCTTAAGGAGTGTTGACCGATCAGGCTTCAGTTTTGAGTCTGCAATGTCATGAGATCAACTCGAGCTTTTAGGGATCTTAAGAGGTGTCGACCGACAACATGGATTTGTGTCGATCAACACTGAGGTCAGATCACTAATATCAGTTTTGTTTGCTCCGCTGAGCTCTCCAGATACACGATGTTCATCACCCTTAGCCATATTGTGGTTAATCAGCTGTCATGTGTTCACTTCATCCCTTTTATTGTGCCAACCTTCAAGAATCATGTCCCATTTATCATTAATCTCCCTTTCTCGAGCAGCTGCAACTTCATTGAGAAATCTGTAGAGGAAGGCTCTTTCAATATCCTCCCAGCAGATAAGAGATCCTGGTTGCAGTTAATTGAACCAGCTAAATGCATCCCCAAATAGAGAGTAGGGGAAATTTTTGCAGAGTATGTGGTATTAAAATACTTCATGCTGCTCGCTTCTTGAGACTAGATTCTCAAGCTCTTTGATATGGTTTCTGGGATCTTCGTGAGGAAGAACCTGAAAAGGGTCCTGACCTACCCAATCATAACATTCATGGCTCAGCTCAAAGTCATTCATTTTTCAAATAAAATCACATCAGGGATTATGGCACCATGTGCATGAATCAATTATCCTACATTGTTTCGAGTGCGATCTTCTTCGTCACGTAAGATCCCATTCTCATCAAACTCAATATAAATACTTCAATTTTCTCTTTCTTCTCGCAAGTAGTGTTGATCGACAATGACGTGTTGGTGTTGATAAATACTTGGTTTTATATGCTGTTGATTACTGCTTGGAGGGTGTCGATCGATACTTCCCTCGTAGATATATGAATCATGCGTGAATCGGCATGCTCCTTCTTTGAACGAACAAAAAAGCCTCTTCTCATCGATTCCTGGTACTGAGATGTATGTACTTGAAACATAAAAAAACAAAATAGAATAAGAAAAACTAAAAATAAAACCTAAATGAAATTCCACACCAAGTCTAATGGTCATCATAGTCCCCGGCGACATTGCCAAATTTAATGTGCTCAAATTATCTTAGCAACTCTCTCAAATAAGAGATCAATTGCAATACTTATGGATGGTATCCACAGAGACTCGATATTTCACACAATAGATGAGAGGAGGGGTTTTATGTATTTCAGTGAACACTCTATCAAATTAACCATAAGAACTACTCTTGCCAAGAGAGGTCAAAGTGTAGTATTTAGGGATCGAATACACATGGAGTGTTGGCACACAATAAACTCAATACATTCGCGATTAAGCTAGGCATATAGATTAATAAGTAGTAAATAAGCTATAGCAGATAATTGATTGATTGGTAAGTAAACAATAATAATAAATAGCTAGATCTAGGTTTTCAGACAAATAGATTATAGAGGTAGAAGCTAAGGGTATTAATCATAGAACTCGATATCTAATGTAAAAGACGATCAGCTCTCGCTGCGACTCTAATCTATTGAGTAAGTCTGATGTCTCAGCTCTCGCTTCTTGACACAGAATGACCGTCTATTGATGGCAATGATCCTACGTCGATCGATGCTCTCTCGAGTGAAGCATTAAGACCTACTCGATATGTTCACTAAATTAACTAAATCAACTCTCGTTTGTTTCCAGCAAGTAGCAACCTAGCTCAACAGGATTAATTATGGAAGTAAACCATGCTCTCGCTTGGGCCTAACGATCCTATGATAATAGTTATAGTTAGCTACTCCATTACAGAAGAAATAAAAACACAATTATATTGATATATCTAATAATTACCCTAGCAATTCTATTGTTTGGCTAATCCATCAGTACCATTAATAAACCCTGAACCTAACAAGAGATCTACTCATACATGATTTTTCTCACAGAAATCATAGATGAATAGAATAGATATATATTAGAAATCAAATAAAGAACCAAAAGAGTTCCAGGAGGATTCTGAAGGAGTTCCTCCCTTCTCTCCTAATCCTAGAACCATTAATAGAATAAATCTTGGTACCTAAACTATGGCATGGAAACATATAGGTAGGGCTTTAGGTCGTCCATGGGTATTTTGGTAATTTGTGATGGCTTCTGTGCTTAATTCGGCCATAAAACAGGTCGGTCTTGTCTTATGGGATCACCATCGATCGACACCAAGGCTGAGCCGTCGATCGA
Organism: Moricandia arvensis; assembly: GCA_905132765.1. Lineage (NCBI taxonomy): Eukaryota > Viridiplantae > Streptophyta > Magnoliopsida > Brassicales > Brassicaceae > Moricandia > Moricandia arvensis. Next base: position 4,525 of record CAJHQP010004294.1, on the reverse strand, counting down.
TACTCATTCATCCCTCGACAACATCCTCTCGCGAGGCAGATATACCACTCTTCAGTAAATTGGACATAACTTTGGCTGTAGGATTCTGATCGACCTCAAACTGGTGGCATTGGAAATCTAAACTCAAATCTCTATCTTATGTCAAAATATACGCTCAATCGCACCGTGGATAAGTCTCCATCCATAGCTAAACATCTGGAGCATCTGGCAGTTATGCATCTCTAAAAGCTCTAGAATCATCAAAGTTCTCCAGAACGTACCTGAACCTGAAAATACTCTAAAACATACTCCAAATACATATAATAGACTCTAAATAGGGATGATATCATGGCATAATAGTGGTAAATATCAGGCCCTATCAACTCCCCCAGAATTAACATTTTGCTTGTCCTCAAGCAAACAAGCCTGTGAAAGAGGTTTTGAAAAGCGAAGACTCACATAATGTCTAAGTATAACTATCGCCATACTTTGTTGCAACCACATCCTATCAAGTCAATCATAGAGAAACTTTATATACCTTATCCTAGTATAGCAACCAATTTCATTCTACCAACAACTTAGCGAATACTAGTCTGACTCCCCCCTCTACTGATTTCATTTCTTTGCATAAAATAAAAGTGCAGGCTTTACCTTGGGAGTATCGATCAAGGGACACATGGACTCTTACCTCTGCAAGTATCTAAATGCAAAAGCAGCCTTCTATGATTCCTTTCCTCTCTCTCTTTTCTCACTTCTTCTTAGTCAATGTCTCCCTTCTTTTTGAGAGTATCATTTTATTTTTTTAATTGACTAAGATATTTGGATAGGCTTCCATGAATCAAGCCCTAATGGTTTTTGCCACAAGATCCTATTACTTCTTTTTTTACCTTTATTTTTTTTCTAGGATCATATGAATCAAGTTTTAATGGTTGTAGCCACCAAATCCTGTTCGACTCCTTTTTTAATCTGAAGGGGAGAGAGATGGGAATCAGAAGCACACAGACTTTTACCTTCCAGACTTGCAGAAGAAATCCGATCCAGTGTATACCAAATCTCAAAGCAAGAAATTAATGTCAGGATTAGTGTTTGAAATCTGCTTCGGTTCCTTCAAACTTTCTAAGCAAGTGAGATATAGTGGCATGATGATCCACTTTGGTATCTCTAGTAATCTTTGCAAACAACCTTCTAAGAATGATGCTAAAGTGTGGTTATTCAATAATAATTCTTTATCATAGTCCCCTTCTTGACTCAATAAAAAAATTTGAAAAACTTATATATATATATATAGTAAATAAGACTCAAAACAAATCAAATAGCATCATCGAACCTCCCCCAAACTTAAATTACACTGTCTCCAGTGTAATCTGTCCCGGATTGGTTAGGAAAAATTAAATCATAAGTAAATAACTTAAATAGAAAACTTGATACCTCTCTCTGTAAGAGGGTGTCGATCGATGGTAGGCATGTGTGGTCGATCGATAGTCGCGATCCAACGTCGACCGATGGTGCCTCTACGATGTCGATTGATGGCGGAGTCAAATAGTCTTTAAAAATAAAATAAAACTTGAAATAAATAGTAGTATAAGTAAAACCTAAATAAAACTTACTAAACAGTGGGTTGCCTCCCACTCAGCGCTTGGTTATAATCCTAAGCTCGATGTTTTGAAACTCTTATTTAGTTCGGATGAGAATGGGAACTTTCTCCAAAATAATTCCCAATTTCCAATTGCTTCAGCTTCATCACCCATTTTGTGAAAGCCTCCATAGACTCTTCTCCTTTGTCTATCATCTCAGCAATAAGCAGTGCTCGAAGCTTTCCAAGTGGCTGCGAGAAACATCTGCTGCGCACTCTTTACTTCCTGACACCATCTGAGAAGTAGGGAATCAATGATAACTGAGGACCACCCTTGGTCCTTTTCCTCTTCTTCCAATTCCTTTTTTTGTTCTCCTTTTTCTTTATGCTATTTCTCCCAAACTTGGCTAATCTCGTGGTGCCTCCATCGAAGAGATTATGAGATACTTCAAACTTATTCTGCTCTGATCCGTGACGAGTGTCGATCAACGCTCTTGTGTTGATGTTGATCGATGTTACAATGGTGGCGTCGATCGATTCACCAATAATGGTGACGATCGATGCTGCGACCGATGGTCCTTGGTCAGCGTCACCTATTAGTTTTCTTAATAGCAACAAGAGAGATGAATCGTATGGCTCATTGCTGCCTTTCTAATGATGATAACCATGTAGTTTTCCAGCTCACTGCTGCTGAAGGTGTCGTCTACACACTGAAGTGTTTGACCATGGAATATGTTTGGATTTATGTATGCATCCTTTAGCGGGTATTTCCTAAGTACCCTTCAGTGTGGGATAAATATTCATAGTTCATATTGCTTTGTGTTAATGGCATAGGTGGGTGCATAGCCTTATGGGAACATGGCCTTGTAGTTGATAGGAGCCATTTTGTCTAGAGGGCTAATGGTCGGACCATATGGTGTATTTAACGATATGCTTCGTGAGCATGATGTCTTCATTCTTATGAGCTGGAGGTCCTGGCCTGAGCCAGTAAATAAAATCGTGGAGTGCTATGATGAGTAGAGACTTGGTTTGGTTGGAACTAATCACAGGGATCAGTATATTATGGACATGTTGATGAAGATGGTCTCTAGGTTCATCTTCCTGCATTGGCGGCTGTCGAATCAATGACCTCCTGTGTTGGATGAATTGGCCAACCTTCTTAGGGTTAGGAATCCATATTTATAGTAGAATTTTTGTCTCTCTTTAAGATTAAGAAATATTCATTATAACCTTAAATGATATAATTATTTTTTTTCTTTTGAAGACAGTAATAGATATTGAAATACTTCCTTAGTCTAGTAGATTTAGAAAGCTTCATTATTGTTTAAACTTATAACCTTAGCTTAATGAATGTTTCCATTATCCTTAGGCATAAGTAATCGTCTAACCCGGAAGCCAGGGACTTAAGCAAGAGATTGGCGTCCTGCTCTAACCCTAACGTTTTTTCTCATGGATTAATTATCTCTGACAGTTTACCCCTTATTTTTCTTGTTTCATGTTTGAAGGCTGGAATTAACCTAATTTTCTTCATTGGACTTCCCGATTCGCTTCATGGAAGCAGGTTCCTTGTCGAATTGGAAGTAAGACATCATCTCGTCTATTATTGAAGATGCTAAGGCCTGAGCCGTTAAACTGACTTACTAGTAGTGTCTTATTGTTTGGGCACTTGGCCTTAAAAAGGCTCATAACTTGAGTGGAGATATATAACCTTAAGAATGAATGAGAATTCCTTGTCCGGTATAGGGTGCATGGCATGGATCTGGAAGTATACTTGCCTGTATGCATTGTTGGCATGGCCTGGATCAGGAAGTATACTTCTTTGTATGCTTGTGGCATGGTCTGAACCAATGTAGACACACTCACATACATGCTTCAGTGGGCATGCGTTGATGGGTTATTTCATGTTATGAATCATAAGTGGGCTTTTATTTGTTTTAGGTCGTTCGGAACGTTCTACGATTTTATGCCTTTTTACGACTTCTATCAGAAAAATTATCAATTCGCTCAAAGCTGTGGTTTTTTGTGTCTTTAGTCTTTAAAATCATAATATCTATTTTTATTGAAATATCCTGGTGTTAAGTTAACCGCTATCGACTCAACGTTTGGCTAAATTTCACAAGAAAAAACGTGTTTCGTGTTTCTACGTATAATCTCAAGTGCAACTTTGATTGCAACAAATAGAGAACGTGTCAGAGATAATTCACACAAGAGCATGATGATCAGAGAAACAGGCGATGATCCATGGCGATGGAGAGAGGAGAGAGGTTGTCTTGCGCAATGAGGCAAGGAGATGAGGACCAGGGGAGATGAGGCAGAGAGAGGTGGTCGCGGGGGATAAGGCTTGGTGATGAAGACCACGGGCAATGAGAACTGACAATCAGGTAGGAGAGAGGACCATGGGGGACGGTGTCAGGAAATGAAGAAAGAGAGAGGACTACTGGCAATGAGGTCAGGCGATGAGATAGGATAGAAGAGCACGGGCGATGAGGTCAAGCGATGAGTTAGGAGAGAAGACCATAGGATATGAGTTCAGGTGATGAGGCAGGAGAGAGGACCAAGGGCTATCCTCATGCTTTGCCATGTTTTCTCTGTTCACCTATCTATACTTTAACATTCTTGATCATGCCTGCTGAGTTTACCTTGGAGTTATCCGCGAAAGTGAAACTATCTTGAGAGGGTTCCACCTTTAATCCTAACAGTTTGGCAGTGTTCTTGGCCATGATGCTGACTGCAGATCCAGTATCACAGAGGGCGTATGGGAAATTGGTGTCATGTTGATATAGCCAATTTCTTACCAGTTTTAGACAATGTTATAGGCTCTATTTAGGGTCTGTTATGTGTGTCTAGCTATGTTTTAAGGTCTTTACAGGTCCATATACGTTTTGGAGATATATGGAGATACTTGGAGCATTTAGAGGAGAATAATCCTTGCTGATCGTTGTGAGAGTCAAAGTACAAGACCACCATCGATTG